>CABHPQ010000703.1:4273-44621 GCA_902168405.1 Peromyscus aztecus | reverse complement strand
CCCCTCCCCTGAAGTTGCCAGTGGCCCAAGACCCCACCCAAGGCGTTCCATACTTGGGCACAAACCCATCTTGTGGAGGACACATCGTCACCCTTTACCTACAGGGTATTTAAGCTCCCTACTTTAGTTTAGACCTGCTTCGGTCCCTGGGGGCTGGAGAACTCACCCAGGAGTAGCTTTGCTTAAAATAAATCTGTTCTTTTACTTTTTCAGTTCAGCTTGATCTGGCTTAATGCCTTGGCAGAGAAACCAAGATACAGAAAACCTATTAATCCACGTGCAGGCATTTGGTCAGATATAAACTTTCAATTTACTGGAGTATACACATACTTAGGAATTACTGGGACATATGTATGGGGAGCAGACAAAGCCCTGAGTGAATGTGTGTTGTTGACATGAGCACAGCCGTGTCAAGGACTTTAATGCCTCAGACCCATGGGAGTGGCAAAGCCTTCCCCAGGTGAGGCTCAGAGGCAAGGACCAGGTTTTCCTTTTGAACACTTGGCCACTGTGTGCAAAAACTAGCAACTGCAGCTTCCTCCTGCTTGCCTACCAAGAGTAGTTAACACCTCCTCACTGTGCTGTAAGTAATAGATATGCTGAAGGTCTGGGCTGCGGGGTAGCTGGTACTCCGCTATTCTACATTCTCACCAGCAAGGCAGAGATTTTCAATTTCCTCGTGTCTGTCAACACTTGTTATTGACTATTTTTTATTGATGTGTCTAGTGTTCATTTTAAGTGTGTGTAGTACACATGAACGTGCATAGATATATTCACGAGTGTGTGTGTGTGTGTGTGTGTGTGTGTGTGTGTGTGTGTGTGTAGGAGGCCAGAGGAGGACATTGAGCATCTGTCTTCCTTAATAACTCTCCACCTTGCGTTTTGAGGCCAGGTCCTCATTGAACCCAGAGCTCCCTGATTCAGCTAGTACAGCTAGGCAACTTGCTTTGGAGATTCCCTTTCCTTTGGAGATTTCCTGGCATTTTGTGGGTGATGGAGATCTGAACTGTGGTCCCCACACTCGCATGATAACAAGCACTTTACCCACAGAGCCATCTCCTGAGCATTCTATTTGTTCATTTTAATGGGTTTGAAGTGGCATCTAATCGCCTCTCCTAATGCCTTATGTTACTGAGCATCTTTTCATGGGCTAACTGGCCAATGCACCTCTTCTTTGGAGAAATATGTATTCAAATACTTTGCTCATTTAAATGTGGTTGCTTATAAGTACTGTTTACATGTTCTAGATACTGGGCATGATCTGCTATTTACAAAAATTGTATCTTGTTTTGTGGATCATCTTTTTACTTTCTTGTTCTAAAACACAAATGTTTTGAATTTTTCACATAACCTGTTTTTATTTGTTGCTTGTATTTTATGTGTTATATATAGGAAGTCATTGTCTGATTCACAGTCATGTAAATTTGCATATATTTTTCTTCTTTTTACAATTTTACAATTTACAATTTTAGCTCTTAAATTTAGCCCGGTGTTTTGTTTTGTTTTGTTTTGTTTTCCAAGCATATACACTATTGTGTTCAATTTCATTATTTTGTAAGAACAACCTCAATCTTTGACTTTGGAACTAGGGTCAAAAGTGGAGGTCAGAGAGTTCTAAGTATGTCACAATATGAATTTATGTCCCTTTCAGAGCTCATGGGGTTCATAGAATGAGGTCCACTGCAGAAACTGTGATAGCCAACCACAGGATTCTGGCTCCATGAGCAAAGAAGTGAGGAGAATGAGGAAAGACCGTGTGGAATCTTCAGGAGTACGGGCTTCACGGTGAGTGGCTTTTTATTCCCCCACCAAAGTTGGTGCAAGTGATGAGGCTTCAGTGTGCCTGGTGTTCCAGGCCCTGGATGATGTACCTGCTAAGGTTGGGACTGGTAAAGAGATAATTGAGGCAAGATGATCACGCAGAAAGGGGGGTGGCAGGACCCAGCCAGTCATGCCTCAGGGTGGCAGAGCATGTCTTTGTTTTAGCCATCTCTCTCCCTGCCACACTTTTAAGAGGGATTGTGGCAAAGGGAACCTCAGCAGCAAAAGACACGTGCTGCTGGTATCTAAGATACGGAGCGAGAGTAGGTCTCCCAAGTCAGGCAACTGTGCAGTGGGGTGCCCATGGCTTCCTGCAGGGTACACACATGCCCAGGGCAAAGTCACACTGCCTGTTTCTTGCAGTAGACTTCATGTGCCTCAGGAACCTAAGTGCATGGCCACATCAACTGTCTTTGAACTTTGAATAAAGGAGTTAGAAATTTGGGGTGTGGGAGGATGGAGAGATGGCTCAGCGGTTAAGAGCACCGGTTGTTCTTCCAGAGGGCCTGGATTCAATTCCCAGCATCCACATGACAGCTCACAACTGTCTGCAACTCTAGTTCCAGGGGCTCCAACACTCTGATGCAGACAAAATGCCAATGCACATAAAATAAAAATACATTCTTAACAAAGAAAGAAAGCAATTGTGGGTTTGAATGCTAACCATAGGAAGGGACCCAGCTCATGCTCCAAGCTTTTCCCTCTTACCTTCAGTTAAGGTGTCTCTGCTAGGCAGAGAAAACCAGTCTGGCAGCAAAGATTAAATTAAGGGTGTAAAATTAGATTAAGAGGGATACCTTTATCAGCAGCTTGCTGGCTCACCTAGCCTGGGGGTAGTTCCCCTTAAGATGGGGCCAAGGATAATTAGAACACAGAGGGCAATGAGAAAAGATCTCAGGTTTAAAACCTATGTCCAGCCGGGCGGTGGTGGCGCACGCCTTTAATCCCGGCAGTCGGGAGGCAGAGGCAGGTGGATCTCTGTGAGTTCGAGGCCAGCCTGGTCTACAGAGTGAGATCCAGGACAGGCACCAAAACTACACAGAGAAACCCTGTCTCGAAAAACAAAACAAACAAACAAAAAAACCCATGTCCACACAAGGTCTCAGGGTATTATAACATGCACAGCATTTACCTGAAGAGAATAAGTCAGAAGCCTAATAAGTTTCTGAGAGAATTGTATTGTCAAAGAAATCGAATGCCTGCCTACTGCAGCATTATTCCATACCATTGAGAGTACCCAGTAGGGACATGGTCTCCTGGTGGGATTGAATAATTACCATGGGCCATTGTCTGCTCTGGGATTCCCATTTCCTACTCTTCTCCAGTATTTCCCATTCTTACTCTAACACTACATATTCGGAGTGTGTGGGGTGAATGCATGTTTCTGCAAACAGATCTCGGGAAGTTCCATCTTGACTCCTGGCAGGATGCCAAGGCTCCCTGAGACCGGGCTAAGTGGACAGTATCTATGGAAGGCAGCTGTGGACAACACAGAGAGATGGTAGCCCCAGGATTTGTCCTTTTCATCTACTGTAATAAAACTTTCACTCGGTCCATGGCTGCTCAGAAGACAAACCAAATTCTTTCCAGTCTATCTGGCAGCCAGCTTTGGCCCTGTGACAAAGCTCAGGCCAGGCAGCTGGGCTCTGGCCAGTGGAATGTTAGCAAAAAGTGAAGGTGTGGTTTATGAATAAGACGACGTGCCCTTCTCTTTCCTTTTTATTCTTTCTGGAGTACAGATGTGATGGCTAGAGCTAGAGTGATCTATCTTGCACTACAGTGTGAACTTGGACAAAGCCATGCATTCCAGAACAGCCAAATAGAAACCCAGGTCCCAGAATCATGGAGTGCTGTCCTACAGAGCCTGGATTATGGGTTTTGACTTTTTTTTTTTTTTTAAAGTTCTTTGCCATTAAAGCTGCTGTAATTAATCATTCAGGATCAAAATGAATCCTGCTATGGTAAAGCTTTTGAGTTGCCATATAGCAAATTCATAACTGTACTGCACATTCTTCCGTGATGAGTGTGCATGTGGAGAGGTGTGGCATTTTAGGGAGAATGGAGTTGGAGGAAGTAGCTGAAGTTTGCAAAGGACTGATTTTCCATCCCTGAGAGGGGTTCTGCACCAGATAAGGCCGAAGAGCCCCAAAGAGAATCACTTCTGAATCCAGCAACCTCAGCACCAAGGACAAGCTATGAGTTGGGCATTAACTTCTCAGTTCTGGAAACTGGAGGGTGGAAGACTGTGCTTCCCTGTATACCTTGTCTCCATCTATTCAGCTTCTGCCGACCAGCAGGAAATTTACCCAGAACTAAAGAAAAGAAAAGGGATGATCCTTCCAGGTTTATAGTCATTCAGTGAGCATTTATTAAGCACAGTTACTGTGTTCTAGGCATTCCCACAGCAACTGGGATATAGTAGGAAGAACAAGAAAAATGCAGCCAGTCTCTGGTCGTCTGGAACTCACATCTGGAGGACGGTTGTCTTGAATTTCTCTTCCTGTGATAAACACCATGATCAAAAGCAACTTGGGGAGGAAAGAGTTTGTTTCTTCTTACTCTTCTTCCATATCCCTGTCCATCATTGAGGGAAGTCAGGCAGGAACTCAAGCAAGAACCTGGAGGCAAGAACTTAAGCAGAGACCATGAAAGGACAGTGCTTATTGGCTTGTTCCTCAGGCTCAGTTCAGCTACCTTTCCTTATACGTCCCAGGACCACTTGCTAGGGAATAGCACTGCCCATAGTGGCCTGGGCCCTCTGACATCAATCATCAATGAAGAAAATGTTTACAGACTTGCCTACAGGCAATCTGATGGAGGTTATTCCTCAATTGAGATTCCCTCCTCAAAGATGACTCTAGCTTTTGTCAAAGATGGAAAAAAAAAAAAACCTAACCAGCACAGCAAGTCAGTGAGGGTCTAAGAGACAGGAGCTGGCAGGGAAATCTTGGCTTTGTCTCTAAAGAGCTTCCAGCATTTTTGGTGAGCTGAAAGTGCTGTACGTTCCCTAAGAAACTCCACATCAGCACTGAGATGCCTTTCCTTTTTCATCCCATCATCCCAATGGCTAACAAGTATGTCAACTCCCAGAATAGTGTTCTGTCCCTATCTTGCAAATAAGTTACAAAATACAGGAGTACTTTATGATTAGCCAATCAGAATAAAAGAAATTAAGGTCTCATTTCTGGCTTAGCAGGGGGACTTAAAGTAAATGTGATCCTGGTCTCACCCCACCCAAGGCAAATCTATGTTTTGTTTTTGGAGTGGCAACAGTGTTGGGCTGGTAGAGAAAGAGATGCTGAAGGTATTATTTTGGTTGTCCCAAAAGCAGATGCCATGATGGAATTAGATATGGAGGAGAGAGCAGGAAAACAAAAGGAGCCTACAAACAGCAGTGCAGAGCTAACACCTATAGAAAGATGGAAGGAAGGAGGGATGCGGGGAGGGAGGAAAGACAGACCCAGACCACACCGAAGTGTTCAGAGAGATCCAAGCAGGACTGTGGGGAATTCTCAAGGCAAGGCCAGGTTGTGTCCTTAGACGTGTCTTTGGAAGAGTTCAGCATCTCACTGGAACAAGTCTACCATGTGCTCTCACCATGGTGGTTTGGTGAATACATGGACTCAGCATCATCGTTTTGGTGAATTCATTCATCAGTTTGGTGAAAACATGGACTTAGCATAAGTGTGGTCCCAAGCAGCAGCATCTGAGGCCATCGTCCAATTTGCTCCTGTAGCAGATCAGAGTGGGGCATTTTCATGGCTACCACAATACGTCACCTGAATGACATGAGGAGGTCGCTTGCCCACTGCTGCAAGCTGAGTCCTAGGCTATGTGTTGGTTCAGGGACACAGTCTCCATGTAGCCCCGTAGCAGCAGCTGGGATCACACATGATGCCTCTCAGAAACTGAACATCTGCATCTTCAGATACCAAGATACAGAAACAGCCTTTAAAAATAGACTATTTTAAAGGAGCAGTTTTATGTTCGCAGAAAACTTGACTGGAAAATACAGAATTTCTCAGACACTCTGCACCCCTAGACGCACACAGCCTCCTCCACTGTGAACAACCCCACCAGAGAGGTACACTTGTTACTGTCAATGAGTCTTCTATGATACGGCATTATCACCCGAAGTCCATTGACCATTGAGGCTTCCTTCTTGGTGTCCTCATCCTCTGGGCTTGGATTAATGTACCTGACGTTATAGTGTCCGGTAGAGGAGGTTGACTGACCTGACAGCCCTTCATGTCATCCCCTCAACCTTCCCCTTGACCCAAACCCCTGAAAAACACTCATCATTTTACTGTGTCCATAGTTTTGCCTTTTAAAGAGGCAACCAACACTTGTTTTTGTTTGTTTGGTTTCATTTTTGTTGACTTTGGCCTGCAACTCATTCTTAGCCTGGGCTGGCCTCGAACTCTCGGTACTCCTGCCTCTGGATCCCTAAGTGTTGAGATTACAGGAGTGTTGTTGGTTTTTACTCATTTTGGGGGCCCACCCAGCTCCAAAATAAGTCACACATGGAGGCTTATTCTTATATATGAATGCCTGGTCTTAGCTTGGCTTGTTTCTTGCCAGCTTTTCTTAACTTAAATTATCCCCTCTACCTTTTGCTCCTGGGCTTTTCCTGTTCTCTTGCTTCTGTAAATCTTACTCTTACTCTGTGGCTTGCTGTGTAGCTGGGTGGCTGGTGGCTGGCCCCTGGAATTTTCCTCCTTCTCTGGCTATTTTTTTTCTCCCAGATATTTCCTTCTATCTATCCTCTCTGCCCACCAGCCCTGCCTATCCTTTCTCCTGCCTCGCTGTTGGCTGTTCAGTTCTTTATTAGACCATTGGGTGTTTTAGACAGACACAGTAACACAGTTTCACAGAGTTAAACAAATGCAACATAAACAAAAGTAACACACCTTAAAACAATATTCTACAACACAGGAGTGTGTCACTATGTCCCCCTCAGAGAATACTTTGTCTTTGATTCTAGCCACATTTCCTGTATTTTGAATGGGCTGGAAATGCCCAACATAATCTGATGCTTCTCTGGTCTTCTCCAGTCACAGATTTAAAGACCATTGAGCTACCAAGCATTCTGGGTGAGAGGGTATTTGCTTGACTGCACAAAACAGAGAATAGCATTTGATCCAATAGCACCAGGTTCCAGATTCTGCCTTCCTGTGTCTCATGGTTGGTAAAGAATGTCTTCTAACTACACTCTCTATGGGTACCAAAAATAGTATTTATGGGGATACCACTTTGACCACATCAAAAATTCTCTACTCTGCAATTAAAAAGCTTAAGACATCCTGTGGACCACTCAGAGGCTGTCATTTCCATCGCTTTTCAGGAGAGTTCATCAGCATCTGGTTTTTAGCTTTGCTTGGATGCCTTGAGGAAAGAATGCTGTCTTCCATCAACTCTGACTGGCATCAGCCATTTTACAAACGTCTAGAAATTCTTCTAGGTGTGATATACACAAGGAAAACATGAAGCCAGGGTGTCAGAGACATGTCCTATGTAGTAGTAGGGACTTTGCATGGATTGTGAATATTTTCTAAAAAGTACTTCTAAAGCAGTGGTTCTCAACCTTCCTAATGCTGTGACCCTTTAGTATAGCTCTTCATGCTGTGGTGACCCCAACCATAAAGTTATCTTGGTTGCTCCTTCATAACTGTAATTTTGCCACTGTTATGAATTGTAATGTAAATATCTTATATGCGACCCCCAGAGGGGTCGAGATCCACTGGTTGAGAATCACTGTTCTAAAGGGAAGACACAGAATTGCTTAGATTTAGAAATCATCCATCATTTAAAATCAGTGTTTACCTTGTCTGACTACATATAAATGGCTCAAAAAAAAATCATTCTGTGTTTAATATTGTGACCAAACAGGTATGGTTTCTATTGACTCGTACTCTTTAATGAAGGGGAACCATGACAACCAAGCATTCCTACTTAACTGTTCTGTAGCCTGGTGGGCCTTCTGAGCAGCTGAGATTACAGTCCTGTGTCACCAATCCTGGCTGCCTCCCACCTCCAATGCTTTTGTGAAGCTGCTAGCCTAGGCACATGCATTTAATGAAGTGCCAGGCAAAGCCTCACCCTCTCTCATCACGTCTTGCTTTCCTCTGATTTTTTTTCTTTTTCTTTGAACTCATAGCTGATCCTCCTGCCTCAGCCTCTTCAGGACTAGGATTACAGGCATAAGCCACCACACTCAGTATCTCTCGTGAGAGCCTTGGGGGCTAAATTGAATACTGCAGCTAGCCTCCTTTTTTTATTTGGGCTTTAAAACAAAATGAACCATCCAAGGTGGAAATGAGAACATGTGGGTCAAGAGATGCTCTGGAAAGACCAGAAAGATGTGGAAAGTCTGGGGATAAAATGCCAAGATAACTCAGGAGTTCCACATATTGCTTCAAACTACTGTGTATGGGGCCTGTAGTTGCTGCTGTGGAGGGCTATCACCATTGCCAGGAGCTATGATTAATGCCATCTAGGAAATATGGGGACTCCATATGTGGCCCAATTCACTACCATAGACTTTGTAAAGTCTCAGTCTGATTAATGGGTTACAAAATACACCCCAGAATATCTTTTAAGTCATGCTTTTTGGCAAAAAGACATCACAAGATGTAATGTACGAATGCTTTAAAGTTGACAACAATGTTGGGTCTGGGGACACAGCTCAGTGACAGAGGGCCTGCCTCCCTACTAGGTCCAATCCCCAGCACTGCAAACTAAAACAAAAACCACCATCACCAGTGGGTGAGCTCACAAAATACGTTAGCTGTGACCAACAACTAAAACGTGGTCAAGAGAAAAGTACCACCAGGAGCGACGTGGAAGCCTCACTCTGCGCCTGGCAGTGGTCTGGGTTGAATGTGCATTTTTCTCTCATGACTCACAGCAGTAGAGGAGCCGGGTACTGGTATTGGCTTCATTTGGTAGGAAGACACTTGAGGCTTGACCAAGGCTAGTGAGCAGGAAGTTTGAATACACAGATTTGCCTCCACTTAGAACTTTTTTTTTTATCATTAAAGGTTACGCCTTTGCAAGTAAAATGTTTCATCTTATACATATTGGCATTAATAACACAAAACTCAGGAACTTTTTGAAAGTGTAAAGTGTCTATTAATCAACCACTGGTATGATATAGGAAACACTGTCACATACTCCCAGCAGGGAATCACCAAGTCTGCTCTCCAGATGTGCTTTTTTTTTTTTTAACTTTACTTATTTACATTTATTATTTATTTAGTGTGGTGGTGAGGCACATGTGTACTAGGGTAGGCATGCAGACGACCACTTGCAAGAGTTTTCCAAGCCACCTTGCAGAGAGATGAGGTGATCTAAAAGCTGCATGTTGGGTGATGTTCTGAAACTCTGAACATAGTTTGCTCTAAAACCACTGCCTTGCTTCACATACCTCAGGTCTCAGCCTTGTATTAACTTAAGTCCGGAGTTATTTGTAGAATTCTGATTTTGTGTTAGCTGGTTCAGAAAGGCCCACCCCACCCCCTCTCATCTCTGCACATCTCTTATTTTGGGAATGGGTCTGGGAATGATACCATGGTATAGAATAATCTGACCCCTTTTGCTAAATCTCCTCTTGCCAGTCTTGTTAGTAGCATGGAGCCCCCACAGGATTTCACTGTGGTTATTGGGATACAGAGGAAATCTCCTGGGGACAGGGGTTCAGGAAAGACTTCCTTTTCAGATAAAGGAACACAGAAGCCTGCTTGCTGGGGCGAACCTTCTCTCCCTTCTCTCTGCTTCTTCTGCACGTGTGTTGGCAGAAGTACCTCCAACCCGGGGTCACCAGGCAATGTGACCAGATGCTTGAGCAGAAAGCTGGGAAGGCAGAGCCTCTGGTATAGTCTCTAGGCCGCTGAATCAAGCCTGCCACTGAGAATTAAAGTATGCTTAGAGTTAGTTATTTAAACCACTGCCAATCACATTTTCTTCATCTATATCTCGGTATTAAAGGCTGCCCTAACTCTTATATATCATAAATACATGTTAAATGTGTAGCTTAGGCTACCTGATGGACATACTTCAATTCAGTTGTCCTGGTCACTACCAAGGTTAGGCTCAGCTAGAAGAAAGCTTGCCTAGATTGTACAAAGCCCTGGGTTTGAGCCTCCTAATACTGCATGATCTAGACAAGGTGGCCTATACTTGTGATCCCAGCACGTGGGAGGGGGATGAAGGAAGATCAGAAGTTCAAGGTCATACTCAGCTAGAAAGCCAGGCTGAACTACTGGAGACTGCTCCCATCTGTCAGGAAAACAAAAACAAAAACAAAAACAAAAACAAAACTAAGAGTTACACATTCTCCAATTGATGGATTTTGTTGTTGTTTGGTTTGGTTTGTTTTTTTTTTTTGTTTTGTTTTGTTTTTCACATTCCTGGGTAGAACAGGCCATTCCTAAATATACTTCTACAGCTTATACAAGATTAAAATGCTTTAGAACGAACCCTCTCTGACATTGAGCTCTCCGCCCAGGATCAGGGGTAAACATCTTCAGGCTCCTGAGTTGGAAAATGCTGACCAGACCAGCTCCTATCTTTCCATGTTGCGTCCCAGGCTTCGGTCCCCATGGAGATGGCTCAGAACCCCCGTGAGCCGGCAGATCACACAGAGATCTGCTCTGAGGTAGTCATTTGTCAGGGTGCTCATTAAAGGAACCCAAATATGTTCTGAATACACTTCCCGAAGGCTTCTCCTGAAGAGTAAACGTGGAGCAATCGTAGACACAATCCCTGAGATTGCTCAACCGTTGGCTTAATTAAAGCTGCCAGGGCACCTATGGCTGGTGCGCCAGGCCCAGAACTCAGATGGGAAATGGATGGGTGGTGCACCTTGGATGACGAAAGGATGAGGACACACGTGGCTTTGTTCACCCCTGGGAGGGCCTCCTGAGAGTCCCCAGTGACGGCAGATTGGAGGCTAATGTATTGGAGCTAAATGACACAGCACTGGCTTACACATGAGTGTTTTCAGAAAACACTTGAGCAAACGGCCGTCCCTCCCTGTCTCCTAGTGTAGGGATGGCATCGTCCACACAATCATTTCTTTTCTGTTGTGAGTTTTCAGGAGTAAGAACTCCATTGCGGGCTGTCTGAAGGAGAGGGGGATAGAACTGAGGATTGTAATGAAAACACTCTTCCCAGCTGGGCATGGCGGTTCATGCCTCTTATCCCACAATTGAAACAGGAAGACGTTGAGTTCCAGGTTAGCCTGGGCTACATAGTGAGTTGTAGATCAGCTTAGATTCAATAAGTAGTGAGACAGTGCCTTGAAAAACAGGAAATAATAAATCTCCCTATTATAGGCCCTAGTAGGTGAGCAGACATTCCCATCTCATGTCCACTTAATGAGCTCAAAGGGCTGATTGTCTAGGAAGCAGCTAACAGAGTCTATTCATAGTACACACACACACACACACACACACACACACACACACACACTCACACACTTTCCCTCTGTGTTTGCACAGAATTATTTCTTAGTACTGCATATATTTCCCCCAAGTGGCTGCCAGTATCACTAACAGGGATGGTTATAGCAATACCACATGCATCTCTAGTCATGTTATACTTAAAGTGGAGCAGTGATAGCAAAATTCTTCCTGCTGAGAAGAAAACACTCATGTCCTTTGAGCAATGGCTGACATATACTATGGGTGTTAAACCCTGAAAAGTCTTAGAGGGCCACACACCTTTGGCATCTTCAAGTCTAAAAGGGGCTGGTGTGTGTGTGTGTGTGTGTGTGTGTGTGTGTGTGTGTGCAAATTTGTGTGTATGTGCAAATTTGTGTACGAAGGTCAGAGGATAACCTTGGGTGCCAATTGTCACCTCCCACCTTGTTTGAGACTGGGTCTCTTGGTTGTCATCTGCTGCATATGCCTGACCAGCTGGCCCAGTAGCTTCGAGAGATTGTCCTGTGTTTATCTCCCATCTACCTCCAGGATTACAGATGCTTCTGTCACACGTCTGGCTTTAACATTGGTTCTGGGGATTCCAGCTCAGGTCCTCTTGTTGGCATAGCAAACGCTTTTAGCCACCGAACCATCTCCCTGAGGCTATCCTGTTAAAGACAGCTTTGCCATTATTCTGTCTAGATAGGAATAAGAACAAGGTGAAAGACTACAAGAGATTTCTTTTTTCCTATTGATTTGTCTGTGTGGCTCTTGAGAACCCTTGGGTTATTCAAAGGAGCGCTGATATTGTTGGTTTGAAAATTTAGGAGTTATGTCCTAAGGGGGAAGATTTTCCTCTATGCGATAAGTTCTCTGTGTGAGGTCTGAGAATTATTACTAAAGCAGATAAACAGAAAAAACAAACAAACAAACAAACAAAAAATTTGTGTGTGAATATTTTCACATGTTCATGGAGGTCTTCTCATAGAAGAAATGAAGACCCCAAGAAGCAGATGGAGCTTATGTGGTATAACACACAAGGATGAATTCAGGATATTGACAAGATGAAGCAAAAAGGATGTGGTATGGGCCAGAAAGTTAGGGAAAGTGACTAGAAAACAGATGGGGAGACTAATGGAAGGAAGGGCTACTTCAGTAGGTTTGTTTACAGATTATATAAATGTTGACTCCCCATATCCGGGGATAAGAGCATCCTCCTCTTCCCGGTACAGGGAGGACATCTTTTTCATGAGAGACTTTTGCTCTTTACTTACAGAGGCAGAGGTCAAAAGAGCCCTTCAAGTGAGTGCTGTGTCTTGACCGCCTTCACTTCAAAATAACTAATATTCCAAAGGGCCAGCAGTGTATAACAACATTCTCCAGTGCAAATCAGGCTGTATTTTTACGTTAGTCCACCCCAGATTGCAAGAACTTCACCTAGATTTTACAAGCTGCAAAAACTGAACTCCACCCACAATCTCAACGCTCCGTGGAGCAAAGGGGATGGGCGATGTCACTGACCTTGTTTTGTCTGAGGCTCAGTTGTAGTCCTTGATACTTAGATACTTAGAACAGAAACAGGAGACTCAGGGTCGTGCTGAAAAGAAGCTAAATATACTTGTTATTTTGCCACTTTCATTTGGGGAATGTATTTGCTTAAAATCAGTGAGTTTCTAGGCCACTTTGGGGTAGCTGATGAAAAACAATATCTTTCTAAATACAGGCCCAGAAGATGGGTGTAGTAGTGTATACTTGTAGTCCTAGTACTCCGGAGGCTGAGGCAGGAGGATAATGAATTTCAGGTCAACCTGGGCTACATTGCATGTTCTCAGGCTGGTCAGAATTAGTAGTGAGTTCTGTGTCAGCCTGGGCTACATGCTGCAACTCTGTATCCAAAATAAAATAAAATAAGACAGTGTGGTGGTTTGAATAAGAATGGACTCTCATAAGCTCATACATTTGAATGCTTGGTTTCTAGTTAGTGGAACTATTTGGGAAGGATTAGAAAGTGTGGCCTTGTTGGAGGAGGTCTGCACTACTGGGGGTGGATTTAAGATTTCAAAAGCCTACACCAAGGTCAGTCTCTCTCTCTCTCTCTCTCTCTCTGCCTACAACATGTTCATCAGATGTAAGCTCTCCCAGCGCCATGCTCATCTGCCTACCGCTGTGTTCTTGCCGTGATAACCAGAGACTAAACCCCTGGAACTGTAAGCAAGCTCCCAATTAAATGATTTCTTTTATAAGTTGCCTTGGTCATGGTGTTTCATCACTATTTATAGAACAGTAACTAAGTCAGACAGGCTTAGAACTTCTAACCAACCCCATCAACTTTTATCTGGAAGCAGGGTTGTTTCATACCTGGTTACTAGGCCACCATTCACAGGTTTAGCCAAAACAATAGGTGTGGATTACGCCTAAGGCAGCTTATAAAACCTTTAACTGGTCCTCACTGTCAAAAACAGTATAGAAGCAGCAAGTCCGATATTGGTTGGTTTGTGTCAAAGGTGACCCCATCTCTGAAGTTGGGAAATCTTTCTGCTGATGGTATTAAAAAATCACTGGCTTTCCCAAGATAGCATCATGTCCTTCATGACTTTCTATCTCCAGCCCTGCTCTGTCCCTCAGCAGCAGCTTGGACTTCCTGAGTTTCCTCTGCCATGGTGGGAGACATGGCAACCTTGCTCATCTCACCTAGGTTCTGCCATCTTTGGTCCACTTGTGACTCCTGGCCTGGGTAAATGTTATTTATGTTGGCACCATTTCCTAACAGGAGGGGTTTGCTGGAAATAACAGTGTTATTCCAAAGCAATTAGCTGGAGGTAATAGAAATAAAACAAACCAGGAAAAAAAAAAAAAAAAAAAAAAAAACCTGGGAGAAGCCATTATGCAAATGTGAAGCTATTTACCGTAATTCAAAACCATCTGCCTTGAAGAAAATGTCAGCAGAGGGGATGTGAAACTTTTCTGCTGGCTTGAGTTGTTATGGCTCTTTGCTGTTGATCTCAGGACTACAGGTCCTGATATTTCCCGGTGCTCCCTCACTAGAAGTCACTCTGTCCTCTGCGCCGCTGCACGCTGCACGGCAGTCTTCATTCTGGAAACTCGGGAGCCCCAACATCCATCATGGTACCAACCCCCTCTGAACTTGGAGGAGTGATGAAGGGCTCACAGTTAGAGGAGAGACAGGACTCCTAGAGGGATAGTGGGTGACGGGAGAGGCAAATCTAAGTGTCTTAACCTATCCTGCAGGCCCCTTCTTGAAGCTCTTACCTGCCTTCCAGACTGGCTCCCATCAGTGTCCCCACATATAAGTGTAACATGAATCTTAAATGGTCTTATTAATAAGAACAAACCTGGAGCCAGGTATTGGGGTGAACGCTGGAAGATCAGAGAAGCAGAATAAGCCACAGCCACCTCACCTTGCCGATTCCTCAGCTGATCCTGTTTCCTCAGACTGGAAGCCTCTGAGTCCTCATCCAGAATGAATCTCAGCTGAACTGCTTCTTGAAAGCCTGAAAGCTTAACCAGCCAAAAGCTTCTAGTTTCTGGTCCTCACGCCTTATATACCTTTCTGCTTTCTGCCATCACTCCCTGGGATTAAAGGTGTGTGTCACCATGCCTGGCTGTTTCCAATGTGGCCTTGAACTCACCGAGATCCAGACGGATTTCTGCCTCTGGAACGCTAGGATTAAAGGTGTGAGTGCCACCATTTTCTAGCCTCTGTATCTAGTGGCTGTTCTGTTCTCTGACCCCAGATAAGTTTATTAGGGTGCACAATATTTTGGGAACATAATACCACCACATATAAGCTCCAGGCTTACCCTCTGACCCTGTTCCTGGTAATGTATCAAATTTTCATTTTATTCTGTGAGGAGCTATGTGTGTGTGTGTGTGTGTGTGTGTGTGTGTGTGTTTTGTTAATATGTGGTGAATGATCCCCTGACTCTGAGCACCAACAGGATATCTGAGATGAAAAACGGTTCATGTTCTGTATTAAGCCTCCTCCAAAGACCTCCGTGGTCTGTGCTGGTGCCGGAGGCCATGCTGATGTCCATGATCAGGGCTCACAGGAGACCTTGTTGATGTCTGTGGTCCATGCTTCTGAAGGAGTCTGTGTTGATGTCCACGTCCATGGTCCACGCTGCCAATGGAAACCTTGTGGAAGTCCATGATCCATGCTTCCGCTGACTGCTATGGGCAGGGAAGCTTCTTTTGCGGTGGGATAGATAACTGCAGACCCATAATTGAGAATGAGAGACATTGAAGGCTTCTGTAGCAACCTCTCCCTCCCACCCACAAAAAAGAAACAGTTCAGACGGGACGCTATTGAAGAGAGTTCTTAAAAACTACGATAAAGATGCTGAAGTGTATCTCTTCATAGTTGATGGCTTCTGGTGAGGGGTGACGGGGGTGAAGAAGGACTCAGTAATCTTTAAGGGGATGACCACTAGAAATATGACTATGTTTCAATGAGTACACAGGTAACCCGAATTGTACTTGGTGTATTTTTTTTCTTTCTATTTTTGGGGAGGTTGCAAGGGTGGGAGACTGTACCTGGGAGGAATGGGAAGTGATCATGATCAGGATGAATTGTATGAAATACCTAAATAATTAGTAAAAATATTATGTTGGGCAAAAATATCTCAACTATACAATTTGATGATTCTTAGTCAGGTTTTATAGTTACACAGCTATCATGACATGATTATACCTCAGTTCCGTCATCCCTACAAGAAATGCCATGTTCGTTTACAGTCTCACCACATTCTCACCTGCAGCAATCTCTAGTCCACTTGCTGTCTAGCCATGCTCATCCCAGACATTTCCTATCATGGAATCATGTAACGCAATTCTCTAGCTGTGATGTCTTCTACACGTGTGCTGGAGAGGTGCCATGACTCCATTCCTTGTTACAGTCACACCATGTTTAGTCCAGTGTTCATAAGTGACATTCGCTTATCCATTCGTCAGCTGATGGACACGTAGGTTGTTCCACATTTTAGTTATTGTGAATGATGCTGCTGTGAACACTTGCAGACAGCGATTTGAATTCCAAGTCTTCATCAGAAACTGCACCCATCACTTCTGACACCTTTATCGAGTCTGTCTGACACTTTCTTATAAAGATCTTGAATCTCCCACCGAGTCCCACTATTTGACCGTATTTCTTTCTCAGTATTTTTGTGCACTGATTTCCTTTCTCATTCTTTTGTGACAGAACCAACCTGCCTGTTCCCTCTTCATAACACCCAACAAAATCTACTATGTCCCTGTGCAGAGTGTCTGACTTCAGAGGCCTCCTGCTTATCAGAACGTTGCCATCAGTCAACAACCTCTGCCTGTCCTAGAAGGCGGAGTGCAAAAACCTGTTTCCAGGATGTGGAGACACAAAGTAAGGACCTCATGCTTGGTGGTTTTGGGGTATAATATCAGAATACAGATAGGGATAGCCATTAAGTAAAAACAGCCAGATCTTCTCTGTTTTGTAGATAAGTAGGCAGCTTGGACTTACTCAGAAATGATGGTTGGGGGCAGGAGATTCAATCTTGGGTTTTATTTTATTAATGAATTTATTATTATTATTATTATTATTATTATTGATGATGATGACGATGATAATGAAGGTTGAATCCAGGGCGTTGCACATGTGAGGCAAACACTCTACCATGGAGCTGCTTCCCTCTGCTCTACAAGATCTTGTTTTATTTAATTTTATACATGTCTGTATGCTGCTCAGGCTGGCTGCTTTGCTCCACTGGCCCGCCCACCTCAGCCTCTCATGTGAGGGGTCTGCAGGTGTGCGCGCCACAGGGCCTGGCTTTCATGCTGCTGTAGAAAAGGAAAACATTATCCATTTAAACCTGAAATTCCCTTAGGCAGCATTTCTGTAAAAAGTGTAGATACTTTCTCGTTTATTTAGACCTCACACGACAGTGCACATTTCCGTCCCGTGTTTCCTCCAGTGAAAGGTCAAATTTCTGTATTTTCTAATGAAGACCTAGCAGGTAACCTCTGGCTGGCAAACAGCACGCCTTTGACACTTCAGGAGATTGGACACAACAGCTAAAGGAAAGGGTGATTTTTAGTGCATGCTTCAACAGCTGTACACACGAAACACACCAAAGCATTGTAATTCCTCAAAATAAGCGCAATCACAAATAATTTTCCATGGAAGAATTCCTTAAAGTCCTCTGAACCGAGCAATCAGTTTTGTCTACCGTCTCAGGGATAAAACTGCAAGGCTCCCCAGCTGTGAGAAAGGAAGGGCTGGACACACAGACACAACCTCTGGAAGTTGAGGAAAAGCCTGCGTGTAAGCTCTAAGCTCGAGCCTCTCCGGGATATTTTCTCTGGATCATTCCCACTCCCTGTAGATTCCCACTTCCTGTAGAGTCAGTGGACATGTTCCAGAAGACAATTTTTTTTCAGCACCTTGCCAGAGACCAGTTCCTCCCCTTTAAAAGGACGTGGTGTCCACAAGTCTCTTAGGTCCTTAATTAGCTCCTTCAAGGGATGAGGTTGGACATTAACAGAGCGAGTTTCTCCTTTCCAGAGCTGGTACAGGGAAAGAGTGAAGCCTAATTTTTCTATATAGTCTCACATAGCCATCTACCTTTTGTGTCCAGAGAGACCTACACCCAGCTCCTCATCTGCGATCAAACAATGACTTACCAGAAGAATTTAATCTCTCTCAGTCACAACCTACAGGTTGTAGAATTCTCTACTCTGGAGTCTGAATATCTGTTACTGAAACAGAGCATCATGATTGTCCAACTCTGTCTCTTAAAGAGTTTTGCTCAGTGATGCTTCCAATGTCTGGACCCATCTTTGGACCTGAATCCCTCTTTAGGGGTCCCCTGTGGTATGCGCTGTTTAAAATCTACTTCTGTATGTCACAGACATGCTTAGGTTGCTTTGTCTCAATCTGAGTTGACGGACACAATTCAGTTCCAAATGTGAAGGTGCCTGGGGGCACAACTGTTCTGTAGTGTGTCTCAGGGCCCCATGTGTGGAGTAACTTAAAGGACAGAAAGTCTTTTTCCTTGTGATGGTGGAAATCCTTATAATTTGTCATATTATATTTTCCACGTCTTCTCTCATTTTCCCCTCATCACACCATTGTTTAGAATGGGGTCATTCTAGAGTAATTGGTCCGGACAGTATAAGAACAAACAATTTTCTTTAAAAAAAAAAAATGGTTCTATTTATCAAAATGTTTGTCCACTTACATTTTTAAATTTTTATTCATTTATTTTTTTATTGTGTACGTGTGCATGATGTGTACCGGGGGCACGCATGCCACAGCACATGTGTAGAGGTCAGGGGACAACTTTCAGAAGTGAGTTCTCTCCTTCCACAGGCCTTCTGACCAGAAGAGCTTAGAGTCATGTAACAAGAGTAAACGGGCCAAATATTTCAAAGTGTTGTTTGACTGAGCTATTCAGCCTCCTTAAAAGAACTGGCCTTTTGTGAGTATACCTCAATAGCTTAGAGTTCAGAAATAGACTGCAGTATAGACCATGTCGTAATTGGAGCTGCCTTTTCAGTAAAATTGGATCTGTGTACTATTAGTCTTGTTGCTGTGACAAAATTCCTGCCGAGAAGCTATTTAAGGAAAGAAAGGTTTGCTTCCCTTAAACAGCTTACAGTTTGGCTTACAGTTCGAGGGATACATTCCATCATGGCCGGGAAGGCATGCAGTGGAAGCAGGAGGTCAGGTGGACGACACATTGCAATCATGAGCAGAAAGTGATCTAGAAATGAGGCCAAGCCCTCAAACCTCAAGGCCTACCCACCAAGGTCCCAGTTCTTCAAGTAAAGCTCCATCTGTTAAAGGTTCCACAACCTTCCAAAACATCACCACTGGCTGAGGATCAAGTGTTCAAACACATGAGTCTGTGTTGGACATTTCACATGCAGACCACAACAGTCTGCTATAAACAGGGAGTGCCTTCCCCAAAGCCCATGTGGGAACCAAGGTGATGATATTTGAAGATGAGGACCTTGGGAGGTAACTGTCTGGTGAGAGTAGAACTCTCTGAGTAGGGTTAGTTCCTTTGTGAAGAAGAGCCACTGGAGAGCTTACCCCCCTCTCTCTGCTCTCTGTCAGGTGGGGACATAATGAGAATATGGCTGCCTGCAAACCAGGATGTGGGCCCTCACCAAACACTGGCTGGTGACACGCTGAGCCTGAGTCCCCAAGATTCCAGAACCATGAGGAAGGAGAGACTGCTGTTTCAGTACATGGTGTTCTGTTGAAGAACCCTGAGCTAAGGTGGGGAGTGGTGGGGCTGGTGAATTTCCCATGGGTGGTGTGCTGTTAACTGCGGGAATAGCCGAATCTCAAGCAGCCTCTACTTGAGATGCTTAGGAGAGGGTGGTGTGAGCTCAGGAAGCATGCCAAGGGGAGCTGGGACTAGCAAAGGTATAAACGTTTCCACAAACCTCGTGGAGCTCAGGCGGCCCAAGCTCAGGCATGAACAATCAACACATCAATTCTGCGTTGTCTTCACCCGCCAACAGGCAGCCCAAGCTCAGGCATGAACAATCAACACATCAATTCTGCATTGTCTTCACCCGCCAAGTTCTTCAGGAAACTTATTGCATTTTGCCCCGGTTTCATTGATTGTTCTGGTTCCGGTTCCTTTAGGAAGTTTCACAATTTACCAAAGTCCTCGTTAAATAAACTACAGTCTCGACAAAAACTCTTCATGGAGTCAGTTCTTCATAACCGCTCCCCGGTCAGACACGGGTATATGAACTGTTTTAGTCTCACCAGTATTTTGTTACTCACTGCATAGATTTGCTTTTAGGAAGACACAGGGGGTCATGCATCTATCTGATTTCAAAAATTCTGGGAAAGATTTACTTCTGATCTAGGGAGTTTGACCATTCCCTGACTTAACCGTGCTTCAGAAAAGGAGCTGCGTGGATTCATCTTGTAAAGCACTTGCTTAGCTTGCAGACTATGAAAAGTCAATGGCTAGCTGAAAATCTAAATGATGTAAGGTATCTTTTCTCTCGACCTATTAGACAAAGGTCTAGTTGAGTATTACCATCTGGTCAACCATCCCTAAGCTAAGAGTAAGTTTTAATGACAGCAAGGTCGTGGGACAGCATCATGTACCTGGCAGTCACTTCTAGGGAAGGCTGTGAAAGCCCCCCAGTTAAAAATTTTTAAAATTTATTTATTGTGTATGTATGTGTGTAGGCACACTTGTGCTGAGGACAACTTGAGGGTGCTGGTTCTCTACTTCCTCCGTGTGAGTCCCAGGGATTGAACTCAGGTCATCGTGCTTGGTGACAACCACTTTTATCACTGAGCCATATCACTGGCCCCATGCATTGTGTTTTTTGGGGTCATCGTGGGCCATACTTCAGGAAAAGAAAATCACTTGCTGCTCTGTCTCTCAGCAGTCTGTGAGAGACTCAGCCTCTCCTTTCCCTTCAGCCTTTGCTCCCTGGAGTCTCATGGGATATGTCTCCAGGCTAGTGAAGGTCAGGGGTCCAGGTTTGCTGAGCAGAGACCAGAGACTGTTTATTGTGCCTAAAGAAAATCCACCCCACCCCCCACTTCTGTGAGTGAGTGTGTGTGTGTGTGTGTGTGTGTGTTCGTTAATTCCAAATATCCTTTTTAGGATGAGCACTTGGCTCATTGTTTTCCCAAGAGAAGTTACTAAAGAAAACAGGCTCATCTTGTTTTGTTAATTTGAGACAGAGTCTCACTATATAGCCCAGGCTGACCTCAAACTTGCTATTAGCATAGGCTAGCCTTGATCTCGCAATGCTCCTGCCTCATCATCTACTGTGCTGGAATTGCAGACAGTGCGGTGCTGCCCACGAGACTTGGTAACAGGTTCATCTCAAAGCAAGAGTGATTTAGATGAACTGTTAGGCAGAGCTTTACCCTGCAAGATTCTGGCCTCCCTCCTGCCTGAGGTGACATTTTCTATGTTGCCTGCAGGTGGGAAGATGAACTGTTCCCCGATTCTGTCGGCTTCTGGCGTACAGCTCTGTAATTTCTTCCTGGATATGGTTTCTATTTTTAGAGCAGCAGAAAGATTTGATTTCAAAGACAGATAGGAGAGCTGTACATGGGTGAAGCGCTGGGGCAGGAATTCTTAATATGAGGTCCCTGGGCTTTTACCGGAGGTGGAGGCCTGCGCATATCTATCTATTTGGGAGTGAATATTCACAGTCAACATCAACCTCCCAAGAGGGCTTGTGGTTAAAAAAACAAACCCTAAAGAAAAGCAGTAAAGTGTCATTGCTTCAAGGGAAGAAGACGTTTAGGGCATGCTATTAACTAATTGATCCCGAATGTACAAGTCTAGGCTAGATCAAGGCCATTGACCACCCTTGAATTGGGACCTTCTGCTGGGCTCATTCTTTCAAGAATGGGGAAGTTGATTTGAAACTCCTACTTAATAGAGACAAAGGGTCAGATATTAACAAAGCAGTTTATTAGGCTCTCACTTGGTGTTTCATCTGAAATAAATGAGCCCGTTTGCTCATGTGCAGAAACTCGGGGCTTGGTCCATATGAGCCATAACAGTCAATGGCTGGAGCTGGCTCGGAGACACCCTAGAGGGGTGGCGCCTGTGCCTGGCAGCCGAAGTCTGGTCCCCCTCCATCACAACTAGCTTCCTCAGTAGTTTCCTTGGGTCCAATGACCTTCAACTTCACATGACCCAGTGACTAGGCTCTACATCTTTGTTGAGGGTATGTGAGTTCCAGAGCTGTGTAGTTTTTAACTTCTTTCCCATACCAGTCTTTATAAAAGATTTTTATTTTATTCTAGCTGCGCGTGTGTGTGTGTGTGTGTGTGTGTGTGTGTGTGTGTGTGTGTGTGAAAGAGAGAGACAGAGAAACAGAGAGACAGAAACAGAGAACAGTAGAAGATCAATATGAATGATCATAATAACAGAAACCCCAGCACTTGTTTTCCCTGTCTGGGAGGAAAATTCCATTCTGAGTCACCAGCAGGCAGCTCTGTGCTTGCTCCCACCTCACAAGCTGGGACTCTCCAGGCTCTTCCTCCTCCACTGGCTGCCTGGAGCTGCTGGAGGCCACAGGGCTTCATATTCACATAGAGCCTCTCTTGGAAACTCCTGTCCCGGTCTATGGTATCACGTGATCGCCCTTCTTCTGAGTCCGGTCAGCTGTCTTTCAATTCTTGGTCTTTGTGGCCCCAAACGTCTCTAATGCAGAGCAAAACTTTCCCCATTCTACACCAAAAAGCTGTACCCCAAACCTATTGTCCTCTGGCTCAGCCACTAGTGCCATGATTTAGAGCCAATGGAACAACAAGAATGTGAAGGTGCATTTCCACTGGCCACGCCCACACATGTCCAGTTGCCTCGCAGCCCCCTCTGCTTGCCTTAGATAATGGAGTCTGGGGAGATGAGCGCTTTCTTCCCATTCTGAGGTGAAATCGAGCCACAGTCCCTAGATTGGCTTGCCTATCTGGAATTCACGTTACAAGAAGCAGTGTAATACCCAGGCACTCATCAAAGTCTAACTCACGCTGGGCTGGAATTAGAATCCTCCAACTGCGTGATTTCAGCTCTGTCTACTGAAAATAACGATGCTTATTATGTGGCCCAAATGTGACTTGCGTACAGGAGCACATCTCCTGGAGCCCCCACTGGAGGCCGATGGCTGAGAGTATGGGATGTGGGAAGGGGCCACAGGTAAGGGAGGGAGGTTCTTAAAAAATGTTCATGGGCTTCTGAAACCCACATTCTTTATCCTGTGTAAGGGGAGCCAGCAGCCTAGAGGCATCAGAAATGGGGTGAGGAAGAAGGGAGGAGAGGAGGGCTTGTAGACAGGACACGGCCCACATTCATATGGCCTCTCCAACCATCTCAACACCAGGATATGAAGCATTTCCTGCTCTGAGAGATTATTCTGCTTTTTAACACTCCTGACAGGTGTCCAGCGGGTCCTTCTAGAGTGGCAATCTGTCTCTTCTTCTGTTATGCAAATGTGCTCACCCTATTTTAGTCGCCAGAGAGAGGATCAGAGATGGGAGATGGCCCCGCCGCCGCCGCAGCAAGCTTCTGTCGCAGCTGCAGAGAAAAGGCCGCGGAGCATCTCCGAGGGACGGCTAGAGCCGAGCCTGCTGTCAGCCCTCTTCCATGCTTCCGTTCCTTCCGTTCCGAGGCCCCTCCTGCCTCTGCGACTGAGGCTGACATAGTGTTCCTTTGTACTTCTGAGCTCTCTGCCTTTTGATAATCGGCCTTTGCCCAGATCAGAAGCACTTGAAAAAGCTAGACTGTCACAAGAAGGTGGGTGGCTGGAGGGCAGGCGTCAGTACAGCATTTTATGCCCCACCGCATCTGCCTTGCTTCTTTCAAAGAAGAGACCAGGGGCCACGCTTGTAGCTCAGTGGTAGAGCCCGCCTTAGCATGCTAGAGGCTCTGGCACCAAAACCAACAAAATGATACCAAATTTCAATTGTGTACAATTAGAGTAGTTTGCTCAGAGCCAAATCATTGAATAACGAAGCAGATTTTTTTTTTTTTTTTAAAGATTTGTGGGAAAGCCAGGGGTTTGGAAAGGGAGAGAGCTGTGTGCCAGATCACCAGAGCCCTGAGTTAATTATGTCTCTTGGACAAACCTGTCAATATTCTTCTCACATTAAAACCACACTCCTCTGCTGCTGTTATTGGTCATGTTAACCCATTGTGACCCCCGAGAGGAGCGGGAGGCGGGGCTCTACTGGGGATGGGTGATACAAATGCACAACAACAGAAACGGAATGACAAATGGCTTGGAAAAAATGTGGCCCAAGGGGAGAGGGGAAGCTGTTAAGGCTGCAGCTCATCACTGTCTCCTGTGAACAGCCGGTCTGTCCTGAATCAACACTGCAGGTTCTCAGGGCTGGGCGGAAACCTGGGCAGCTTCTGGTCCCCACCCCCATCCTTTATGCCCCGCCCCCCATCCTCCCGGATCTACTAGGCAACACTCAAGCTGGGGAAGCAAGAGCTGTTAGAAAGCATTTGCAAATGAGGGGACATTGTCATCCATTAGCGGCCACTTTTTGAGTGGGGAGGTAGGGGACGGGGTGGGGGTGGCGGTGGAGGGGCGGAGGGGGTGGTTCTCATTAGTAGCAGCCTGTGACAGTCAAGCATTAGGTAGGAGCGTTTCTGATGGCCTTTTGTTCCTTTCTGGAGGATGTACCCATTCCTTGTCTCTAAAACCCCAATACCTGGTGTTCCCAGTGGGGTTTCTGACCTAGAGCCGACTTAATAGCATCCACACTCTTGTCATTACTGGTGTGTGCTGTGGAGCAACAGCAAGGTGTCAGTTAAGACCTCAGGAAAAACCCAGGAAGAACCTTACTTCAGATCTGCTGGCTCACAGTATGCACTCATTTTTATTAGTGTATATTAATGGTACAAAATAATGAGTTTCAAGTGTATACACACACACACACACACACACACACACACACACACACACATTTTGTTTTGTTTTGTTTCTTTATTTTTCAAGACAGGGTTTCTCTGTGTACCCCTGGCTGTCCTGGAACTCTCTTTGTAGACCAGTCTGGCCTTGAACTCACTGAGATCTGCCTGCCTCTGCCTCCCAGGTGCTGGGATTAAAGGTGTGCACCACCACCCCTCACTCAGCTATTTTTTTTTAAAGAGGGGATCTAAGGTATTCCAGGCTGGCATCCAACTTACTGTGTAGCCGTGACTAACCTTGAATTTCTGATCCTCCTGCCTCAACCTACCTAGTGCTGGAGTTACAGGTGTGAATAATTAATTTTATGTTGTACTGAGGATTGAACTCAGGGCTTCGTGCATGTTAGGTGATCACTGTAGCAACTCTGCTCCTTCCTCAGCCCTAGAATCCTTATTTGTAACGAGATCCACTTAGCAGAGGATTTCTGCAAGTGTTTTTTGGGTAAACATCCCTACTTGTTCACATGGTCTATGAAGAACACTGGCTAGTGCACTGTGATTTGGTGTTTGACTTGGTGTCTCGGAACGTGAGCACATTGCCATTGCTGGGGACTAGGGAACTTGCCCAGGTAACTGGTTTTCCATCGTGATGGGAGTATTTTTCAAGGAGGAAAGACTAGAAAGACAGATGAGCACTCTGAGGGCATTCTCTAGAGATGACTTTGGGGAGGAGCCTTGAGATACACCCCCAAAGTGGGAGACATGAGCTTCAGGAAGCTTTCAGGTCTGCAAGCCCAGCTCCTTGACTAAGAATTAACAAATTCTGTTCCTTTTGTATATTTCCCAAATGCACGTTGGTTATAATTTCTCAGTTTCCAAAAAGATTAGCAACAGGACACTTCCTTTAGATGTCAACTTCCCAAAGATGCAGGTCATCAGGAAAGTGGTAAGTTGACCCTTGGCTCACAGCTACGGTAACAACCAGAAAGACCATCCAAGGAGGTGGAAAAGGCAGTATCATTGAGGTGGGAAGTGAAAGGTGGTTCCAGAACCCAAGGACAAAGTGGGGGCCTGGAGGTGGATACAGATGGCTGTCACCCGAGAGTTTAAAGTGTCACAGAGCTGACACCCTCACTCTCCTAAGTCTAGTGATTGACAGTTAAACACACACCATCCAGCCGTGGAAAGCAATGTAACCTTGGCTGTGGGGAATACGGCATTTACAAACCATGTACACTTGGTAAAACTCCTTAGCCTTCATTGTCTCGTTTTTTCCATATGAGAAACAGAGATCATGCATTGACCCTGGGACTGCTGAGAAGAAGGATGAGAACATATTTGTGGTATATGTGATGTCCTCTTTCCAGTATCCATTCAGGTCCAGTTGCTCAAGACCCTGAACTGTTAGTAATAACTCCTCAACAGTGATTTGTTGGTTGGACAGACTGGGTCAACTGTGGTCTTCTACAAGCAGACACAAACACAGAAGCATGCAGTCCCTACTCTATACCCTTCTAATGTCACCTGAGAAGATGGGAGAGATGGGAGGAACTTGGCACTCACCTGATGCTACTCCAGGAATCTAGTTAGTCTCGTGTTCAGATGCAGCACCTTATTGTTGAACTCCATTTGGACAAGGTGGGTTTTTGTGGGGGGGCAGTTTGTATATTGCAATTGAAACAACCTACACTATGAAAGCTGTATATAAAGTGCTATATACAGTCCCTAGCAAATACATGTTCTTGAAAATTGTTAGCCATTATTATTATATATAGAATTCACTATGCATACAGACCTAGTCTACAAAGACATTCCTCCTGGCTAACTGTAACCAAGCAACAGGAAATCATTTTTCTCTTTTCCCTTCACCCCTACCCCCACTTCATTTACAGAAAAAAAGATCACTAATGAAACCAGCTGATTTTTTTTTTCTTAAAGGAGTTAGTAAACTCTGAGCAGAATCTCCAGGCCACGGCTGAGCTCAGGATAGCTTCAGGTCCTCCTCTTTCCCTCGAGTCTGATATCTATACACTGGGAAGGACGGTGGCATGGCCAGCCCGGGGACAAAAGCTGAGCACATGGCATCCCTTTGGCTTGTTTGTTTTCATTTTTAGAAGCTTCAAAAACATAGAAAAAGATAAAGAACAGTTTAAATGCTTGAGTTCCCACCTTGTACTTACTCCATTTTACTGAAATAAAAATCGAAGGAAAAGAAGACATTGAAAATTCTAACTAATTCTCTCCATGTTCATTTTCTTTCTTTTTTTTCTTTTTGTTGTTGTTTCTGGTTTTTGGTTTTTCGAGACAGCTTTGGCTGTCCTGGAACTCACTCTGTAGATCGGGCTGGCCTTGAACTCACAGAAATCTACCTGCCTCTGTCTCCTGAATGCTGGGATCAAAGGTGTGCACCACCATGCCCAGCTTCTCATTCATATTCTTATAGCCACTTTTATTCATGAATCCATGAGAAGAATATATCATCTCATCATCTGCGGTTTAAAAACTTACATACATGGTAAGTTCTATTCTGAAGGGTGATTTTCATTTTTAGATGTTTTTCTTATTGACTCTTTGTGGGCTCCACATCGTGCATCCTGATCCCATTCATCTCCCCATCTCTTCATATCTGCCCTTGCAACCTCCCCACCAAAATAAGATAAAATTTAAAAGAAAAAACAAAAACAAAAAACAAACAAACCAACTAACATACAAAAAAAGTTTGGCGTGGAAGCTGTAGTGTGGTGACATCATGAGTCGTCACATAGTATATGAAGGGTAATTTTTTTTATTGGTATTATTTTTAGATTTTTTTTATGTTAATGCATGTACATCTAGCTTATTATTTTTACTCAGTATAGGGTTTTAACATGTATGTGTTGGAGTTTCCACTCATCCATCATGGTTAATAGATTTGGTTGTCTTCCATATTTTCCCATTGTAAGCATGGCAACAGTGGACATCCTTGTATTTGAGCCTTCTTTGATCTTCACTCTGAAACCTTTGGCTAGAGCCTAATGCATAAAACATTGGACATATCAACACATAATTATGAAGCTTTGTTGATCTGAGAGTCAAAAATGGGAGCAGGGAATCTTAATTAACTTCCCCAGATTTGCAAGTAGACTTGGTCTGTAGCATAAAGAATTGTCAGTTCAGCTTGGAGTCAATATATTTACTCAAGAAGACCTGGCTAATAATGCAAGGCAGGAGGTGATAAGCATGTAATTAGAAGTACCATCAGTGCAGTTAGAGCTTACATGGTACGGATTTGTGGTGAAGAGATCAGGAGACAGAAGGCGTCTGGATCTTGATAATTAAGTGGGATTTCATCAGGCAACAGTGGGGGATGGTCAAGACATGGTTAATCATGTGAACACGAGTAAAAAGACAGAAACACATGTGTAATGAGCATAGTAAAAAAATGTCTTTTAGACATGTAAAAATAGCTTAGTCAGGAACCCCACTACACCCAAGGCTGCACCTGATAACCAGAACCCAGTGACATCACTCACTCTAGATAACCAGACACAGTCCTAGAACCCCATATCACCCACTGGACAGTATATAAACAGAGACCAAGAGCAATGCTCTGCTCTGCACGTCTGGAGAGATGCCACCTTGATCTGCCCGGCAGCTAGAGAGTCTCCCCCAGGACCCTCCAATCAGAGACTTCTGTTAGAGACTGGACCTGACCTTCAGCTAAGATATTTGCAAGGTGAGCAGCCTTGGAGAGATAGGCTTAGGACTATAGTTAGGAACTTAAGAGTGTGAACCTTGTGTGATGACCCTCAGCATAATAAAATATAACTTTTGTTATACTAACTATGTGTATCTACCTTCCTGCTGGCGACAATGTAAGGCATGGGCTTCAGGCAAAAGGAGGTACCGGGCCCCCACATTGCTCCTTCTGCTCCAGGAAGAATTACTCATAACAGATTTGGTTAGATTTTAGAACAATGACAAATCCGTGCTCTGATGATGGCCCAGGAATACCAGATCTTTTAAGATGGTGCACGGGCTATGGTACCTCTTCCTTTCCTCTCTGGACAGCCAGGTGTTCAGGGCAGAGATGGGCTTTGCCGTGAGGCAACCGACTTGCTCCTTTCTCTTTGGTCACTGGACTTGGGCCCTCTGCCCACTACCCTGATGTTAGTGACTGGTGCTAAACTTCCAGTTGGGGCTTGGAAGAGAAAAATGCTGGTCTGTTCTCAGTTCCAATCACATCTCGTAGTCAATGCCAGCCTAGAATGGCAGGCAGCAGACTGAGAGGTTTGGGGTAGAAGTTACAAGCAATTGACCTGGAAGGATAGGTTTGGGTCAGATGGCGATGAATGTGGATGCCAGACTGATGGCCAAGGAGCACTGAGCACCGGTGGTTGTTCTATGACGTCTAGTCTCAATTAAGAGGCATCAAATTTAGAGGCCGTGGAAGAGGTCCAATATGCAACCAATTAAACCCTATTTCTGAAAGAAAAAATGAAAAAAAAAAAAGCTATGAGAATTTTCCAGACTTGCTAAATGATAGATATAGGAAAAGGTATAAAGAAATTTGATTTTTAAGAATAATTAGTGATTAAAGTTATGTGTATTGTTCTGGTGGGAGCTCCACCTCAGCCCCTGGCACCCTGGCATCCATATACCCAAAGAGTCTGAGATGTTCTGGTGGAAAAGTCCACCTCAACTCCCCTCCCACATCTCTGTCCCCAAACCCGCCCCCTCAAAGCCTGCCAAACATGGCTCCTCCCCCAGAGATGCTCAAGAGCGCTCCCATAGGGTATTTAAGAAATTCTGCATCCCAGAAAACAGACAAGTGGTTTTCCAGTCTCTCGTCCCTGTCCCTCTCTGGGGGGCTGGAGAATCACCCAGGAACGCTTTACCCATTAAACCGGGGCTTTTTCTAATTCAGTCTGATTTGGTCTGATTTGGATTGCTGTGTCGGTGGAGAGGCTCATTGGCGTGAAAAAAAAAAAACCCTTTCATGTATGGGTGTTTTTGCCTGATGTATGTCTGTGCACCATGTGCATGCTTGATACCTGCTGGGACCAGAAGGCATCAGATCCCCTGCGACTAGGCTTACAGACCCTTGTGGGTGCTGGGAATTGAACCCTGGTCCCCTAGAAGAGCAGTCAGTCCTGCTGAGCCACCTCTCCAGCCCTGGGAAATATTTCAGTGCTTTCAGTTTGGATAACAGATAGAAAAATAATCAAGAAGGATGCCGGAGGCTCTTGGCTGTTACATTGGAGCTGCTGGATCATCAGTCTCTCTCCATTAGGCTGTGAGTAATGCAAGCCTGAGGCAGGTGGGGAGACATGGAGTAAGGCTGAGTGGAGAAGTGTCTGCTGTGTTGCCTAGCAACTTTGCATACCCCACCTAGAATGGCTACCTTTATTAAGGGCTGACCGTGTCTGAAAACTCCTCTCAACACTTTGTAATGTATTTGATTCCTCTAATCCTCATAGCAAGCAATGAGCTGGGTACCATTGCTAGTCCAATTTTGTCGATGAAGAAACTGCTGCTCAGAGAGTTTTCATGCTTGGCTTAGGTCACAAAGCAGGTAATTGGTCCATTGGCCATAGGCATTCAGGTAGTCTGGCCCCAGAATCAGCTCCTAACTGTATTCCTTTAGCCTAATACTCTTTGAAAATTACATGAGACATGTATAATAGCTGCTGAAGATTACTGTCTGCCCTGGATGACATCACAGTGTCAAAAAAAATGTAGCTTTTTTTTTTTTAATGAGATGATCAGAATAAAATGATCCCTTCTCTTCCCCCACACCCTTTCTTTCTTTCCTTTCTTCCTTCACCTCCTTAACCTCTTCCTCCTCCTCCTCCTCCTCTTCCTTCTTGTTTTTGAGACTGGGCTTCATGTAGCCCTGGCTGGCCACAAACTTGTTTTGTAGCCAAGGATGGCCTTGAACTCCTGTTTCTCCTGCTTTAGCCTCTCAGCATATTCTGTGATCTCTTCTTTTGATAAACATAGATGATGAACAGAGAGAGGCTAAGAGAAGTTATATCCTATTATTGCTTCATCTGCAAAAGCCATTAGAAACCCTCCCTTTCCCTGCAAGCCTGGGGTCTGATGGTGTTATATAACAATTTCCTCCCAACTAAAAACATTCCACCCATTGCCAGAATTCAGGAGGCTGAGGCAGGAGGATCTCTGTGAGTTAGAGGCCAGCATGGTCTGCATAGAAGAAAGTTCTGGATAAACCAGAGCTAAATAGTGAGACTGTGTTTCAAAAACAACAAAACAAAGCATTCCACAACACAGGGAAGTTCTTTAAGACTTAAGAAGTTCATGGGGGTGGTGGGTGGGGGGTGGCATTAAGACTCAAAGATTAAACAACTCAGAAAGCTCAGGAAGTCCCTGAAGCTTACCAGATTCATAAGACCCCCCTCCCTCCCCAAGGTTATATAAGCAGTAAGGACTTCTGAAGAGAAGTGACTCTCCAACTTGTCCAGTTGACAGCAAGTTGTTCCGAGAGTGACAGCTCTCATGCGTTGTCACTCATGGTAGGATGGGCTTTCAGTGATGCTGATGCATTTGTGTCATCCGCATTTCTGTAACTCCTTACCTCTACTCCTGTAAGTAACCCAATAAACTCATTGCCTCACCAAGTTGGACTTTGATGGTATCATTACTGTTGTCAGTTCCCCATATGGAGTGAACAGACATTTGTTCACATCTTCCAAGAATAGTGTCACAGAACAGATGGTCTCTTAGACGATACTCCATATACCTATTTTTTTTTTTTTTTGCCAAGATCTTCCTATGTTCCTATCAGCCCTATGAAATCCGAGGCCCTATGGGCTTGGTACTTCCTGATACTTTTTAACGGGCTTAACAACATGATGTTTTATTGAATAAAAAAGCAAACAAATAACTGGCCACTTCTATATATGCTATGGGATGCTTCAAACCAAGAATGTGCGGGAAAGCTTCATACTGCTGATGGCATCCCATTTTGAAGGATGAGCTGAGCTAGGGGATTAGATGGGGGAAGGGTTTCTGGGCAGGGGGCCTAGCTCACACAAGAGCAAATGTGGTATATATGGGGGACTGTCACCTGTCACTGTGTCTGCAGGAGAGAATGTAGGGAACAAGGCAGAGCATGAAACTGAAGAGGCACCCAGGGACCACATTGCAAGAGCTTTGTGAACCACAAGGAGGAGTTGGGTCTAGGGCCTGAGGGCAATGGGGAGTGGTGGATGAAGGGACGGGAGCTTCCGGTGGGAAGCACATGGTATCCTTTTCCCTGCCCTTAGCCAGGGACAAAATTAGGGAGCAGTGTCCTGAAACACCACTGAGGGTGGCCATGGAGAAGTTAGAAGACTTCTCTAGCACTCACACACTGAGATTTGGAAGGTTCAGGTGGCTCGGTAGGTGAGGAACACAGAGAGAGTCGTCTCTCCCCCCCCCCCACAGTTCAATAAAAGCTATTTAATAAATGTTGGCTTGAGGTTAGGACAATAGTTCCAGTTTCTGAATGATGCTAAACAAACCACCATTTTATAGCAAGTATTTGTGCAAAGCAGAGTTCTCAGCACTGACAATTATAAAATCAAGACATTAATTGACTGTAAAAAACTGAAGATGCTCTATGAACCAAAGTATCGAAAATTCAGCCAAGATTTAAAGGTTTATGTGAAAATAAACACACACATTCATCCATTAATATGCAAATTTGCTTTCATGTATACAGACAGATTCTTGATTCTGACATTTATTCAGTTATAGAAACTGAAGTAGCCAGTCACTTAACAGAGGCAAGACAGGCGTTGAAGAGACAAAGGTACATACAATTCTGACCTGTTAAAAAGTCCAGATGAGCCAACAGGACAGGGTAAATTAGGGTTAGATCAGGGTAAAGAAAGGTGTGCAAGAAAGAGATAGGGATTCATTTGGGTTACCTAGAGACACCTGGAGTTGACTGCTGTGAGAGAGGCATTTGCTGTGAAATGTGAATAGAAGTTCTTAGGGGAAAGTAGAAATGAAGACTCTTCCACACTCTGCCCTATCTTGGAACTGCAGATAGTGATGGTTGATAAGTTTTTCTCACCCCAATGCAGCAATCCAAATCAGACCAAATCAGACCGAATTAGAAAAACCCCTGTTTAATGGATAAAGCATTCCCGGGTGATTCTCCAGCCCCCCAGAGAGGAGACAGGGACGAGAGACTGGAAAACTATGTGTCTGTTTTCTGGGATGCAGCTTAAATACTGTGTGGGAATGGTCTTGAGCATCTCTGGGGGAGGAGCTGTGTTTGGCAGGCTTTGAAGGGTTGGGTTTGGGGACAGAGATGGGGGAGGGGAGTTGAGGTGGATCTTCCACCAGAACAATGGTGAGGGAGGGAGGAAAGGAAGATATGAGGAGGTGAGTGCAGCTGAGGGCAGGGGCTGGGAAGATATGGTGGTGTGTCTTTGAGAAAGAAAAATCATGGGATAAGCAGCATCCTTTCCTGAATATATAGAGAGTGACAGAGAGACAGAGACAGACAGACACATAGAGATACAGACAAACACGCAGGAGAGACAGACACACACACACAGAGGTTGTACACAATGATAACTCATGTAAGTCTATGGTTGGGGTGACCACTATCCTACTTTGCCCAGGGCAATACTTAAGACTTCTATGTGAGGACCGTTCCAGATCACCTAGGACATGTTGGTCATCTTTCACAAAGTGTACCCCTCATTTTTATAAAATATATATCACATGACCATCACCTACATTATGTCCCAGGAGGTTTCCTCTTGTCTACTGGTCAACACTCCTTTCCTAAAGTAAACACTTGTCGTGGTTTGGACATGAAGTGTCTTCTAAAAGGTTCATGTATTTAATTGAAGGGTTGGTCCCTAGAGGATAGTGCTTTTTTGGGAGGTTTTGGGGATATTAGGATCTGGGGCCCAGCTGGCAGAATAGATCACTGGACGCTTGTCCTTGTAAGTTTATCTTGTCCCAGGCTCCTCTGTCTGTCTCTTTGCCATGAGCAAAGCAGTATCTGCCACCATATAATTTGCTGCACCACAGGCCTAGACTCAGTGGACCTGAGGAGTATGGACTGAACTCCCTGAAACCTAAGCTAAAATATTTTTTTCTTCCTTTTAAGTAAGTCTGTCAGGTACTTAGGTACTTTGTCACAACTGTGGGAAGGCTAAGATACTACTATTTAAAGACATCTTGCCATAGATTAATATTGCTGGCTTTTGAACCTTGTATAAATAGAATTACAAAATATCTTCTCTTTTAAGCTTACCTTTTTTCCCATTCAGTTTTACATCTTAAGATATTGCTATAACTTATTCTCTGTTTTCCAAACTATACCATTTTTCATTTCCAAGGTTTTGTTGGAATACGTATGCCATGGAGGCCTGGAGAAGATGTTGGATCTTCTGGAGCTGGAGTTACAGGTGAATGTAACCTGGGTTCTGGGAACCAAACTCAGGTCCTCTGGAAGAGCAGCAAGCTCTCTTAACCACTGAGCCATCTGCCTCACCACGTTATTTTCTTTAAAGTCTTTTGAGAAGCAAAGGCAGAGTTTTAATTTAGAAGTACAACTTATTAACTTCCCCTATTACTGAGTATTTTTGTGTTCTGTTAAGAAAATGATTGTTTAACATATGGAAAATATTCATTTTCTTCTGGAAGCTTCCTATTTTCTCTTTTGCATTTAGAAACACGATCTACTGCACATAAAATTTTATTATGATTTTCAAGAAATATTGAGAATCACATCCCAATCCCAGTAGCTATTTGGTATTTCTTACACAATTTGTTTACAAGTGAATTACCATGGAGCTTAATCCATGATCACATGTGTGAGGGTTTATTTTTAGCCTATTAATCATCAGTATTTGTGCCAGTGCCACAACCAACTGGTTATTATCATTTTATAGTAACTTTCAAATTCAGGAAATATAAGTGTTACAGATTTGATCTTCTTTTTCTTTTTAAATTGTTCAGGCTACTTTGTATTGTATGTAGATTTTAACATTTTAGTAATTAAAAAAAATCTCCTAGAGTTTCTATTGGAATTACATCTAATCAATATACAGATTAACTTGTGAAAATTAATATCCTAAAAATAATATTGAATCTTCCAATCCATAAATTTGGTATGTCTTCATAGGTGAAAATCTTAATATCCCTTTCATAGCAACTGAGAGAATAAGTGGGGAAAGGAATCATTAAGGAGGTAGGAGTGTGAACAGCATAATTCAACACCTTGCCCTAATTGAACAACACACCCAAAGAGTTACAGAACATATTCTTGTCAAGTGCATTTAGAACATTTACCAAATACAATATGTCAGACTATGAAGCAAAGAGACGTTACTATAGAGCCTACAGACACGAAAATAAAATAAGAGTCTATTCTGAGAATTGACTTTTTAGAAGACTGGTGTGTGTGTGTGTGTGTGTGTGTGTGTGTGTGTGTGTGTTGATGGGATGGAACCCAGGGCACATGTTGGAACAGTGCTTTACCACTGGGATACATTTCCAGCCCCTAGAAGACTGACTTTTAAATAAGGAGAAACATGAGTGAATTTTGAGTCTAGAAAGAATACTCTGGCTGCAGCCTGGAGAATGAATTAGATGGATGCAAGACCAGTCAGTGAAGGTGTTACTTCACCGTGATAATTCAGCCAAAATGTAATGATGACTTAGGAAAATGACGGCAAGTAGACTGAAGGAAAGATCAAATGAAAGCCTGCGGGAGAAAGGTGAGCCAAGGCTCAGCAATAAGCCACAATGCAAAGCATGCACTGGATATAATAGTGACACAGATATGGATCCCAGTTTACAAATAATGCTTCCCTGTGATTAGCATCAGAGGCAGTATTAATGTCTGAGAGGCCATCCTCTAGTTTAGACACAGCACAGCCAGGTTACACAGGAGTAATCTCTGTTACATGGCCCAGTCTAACTGGTGCATCTCATAGCAGCACAAAGACTCTTGTATCTGCTTCTTTGAGCCACTGTGACGGCAAGGTTCTTCCAGGCAGCAATTATTGATTTAAAAATTTATAAGATTAAGCAGAACCTTCATAAATTTCCTTTGTTTGGCTCAAAGTCATAGACATTAGAAGATGGCTATTCTAAAAATCAATGTACTTTCCTTTTAAAATGGAGCCGAGCTCTTTGTCACAGTGGCATCTGTAATCTGTTAGGTATTAGCACCTCCTGCCTGAGGTATAGGCTAAGGTTTGACAAAACCGTGTTCTCAGGCCGCTTTATAATCACCTTTGTCAAAGCAGAAGCTGTGTGGAGCCTGGGGCTCTGGGTTCACCTAGTTTGCTTTTAGTTCTGCCTCTGGAGCTATGGAATGTTGGAGCTGGAGCATTTTGGAAAGGAAGCCATCAAGACTCAGAGAGAGACAGAGTAATTTGTAGATACCCAGCTACTTTTACACAGACCTGGGACTTGAGTAATCCTCCCTCTACCATCAACATGCTGGGTTCCTAGCATTCAGACAGGCATCTAGCTTTTTCCTGCCTTGTATTTGGGGAAACATAGAACTTGAGTTTTGGATCTTCACATCCGGCCTTGGCTCTTTAACATTGTTCCTATTGAAGGGAAGATGTGGCCTGAGGTACAAAGAGCAGAAGAGGTACTATTTGGGTTGATTTCAAAGATTCCAGGCAAGAACCTTCTTCCCATCTACTTCCAATATCTAAGATGTCTAAGATAAATGTTTTCATTCTACAAGGAAGGTAAGATCCACAGAGCAAATGTCCTCAGGAAGGGAAATCTGAGAGCTTCAACTGATATGAATAGCCAAATGCTGACCTTGGACATCTCCTGAGAGCACTTTTTATAGTCAGAAGGGAACAGCATGCAAGGGCACCTGGAGCCTTAGGAGGAATTAGAGACGTTACTGAACTCGAAAGGAGAAGAAGCAGTGTGTGCTTTGGAGATGGGAGAGATTGTAAGGTAGAAGCAGAAGTTTCACAGACAAAATTATTCTATAATGTCAACTTGACTTGACACACTAACATCCTGGGTGCCAGCAACAAAGACTGAGGAGAAGGGAATGTCATAAAGCCAGTGAGTATCCATCTAGCTGTGTTCCAGAGAAGAATACCAAGACTAACAGAACTAAGCCTCACCTCAGCTTCTATCATAGGGTTGTCTTGAAAACTCTCTGAGGAAAGACTGAAGCAGGGAAGCTATTTCAAATAATCCTATAGTGGTGGGTACACATTTGTCCAAACACACATTTGTACAACACCAGAGGTGAACCTTAGCACAGTGGTTTGAATGAGACTGGCCCCCATAGGCTCATATGGTTGAATGCTTAGTCACTGTATAGTGAACTGTTTGGGAAGGTTTAGGAGGTGTGGCCTTGTTGGAGGAAGTGTATCACTGGGGATGGGTTTTGAGGTTTCAGAAGCCCACACCAAGTCCAATTTCTCCTCTCTCTCTCTCTCTCTCTCTCTCTCCCTGCCTACAGATCAGGATATAAAGCTCTCAGCTACTGCTCCAACACTATGCCAATCTGCTTCCCACCATGATGATAATGAACTAACCCTCTAAAACTGTAATCAAGCTGTAGCTAGAGTTTTCCTGACTGGCCCATGGTCAGGATAAATCTCTCTCATCTGCCAGTTCCACAGCCTCTCAGACCCAACCAAGTAAACACAGAGACTTATATTGCTTATAAACTGTATGGCCATGGCAGGCTTCTTACTAACTGTTCTTACAGCTTAAATTAATCCATTTCCATAAATCTATACCTTGCCACATGGCTTGTGGCTTACCGGCATCTTTACATGCTGCTTGTCCTGGCGGTGGCTGGCAGTGACTCCCTCCGCCTTCCTGTTCTTTTAATTCTCTCTGTTAGTCCCGTCTATACTTCCTGCCTAGCCACTGGCCAATCAGTGTTTTATTAGCAACACATTTACCATACAGAACATCCCATAGCATCAAGCCTCCAATTAAATGCTTTCTTTCATTAGAGTTGTCTTGGCCATGGTGTCTCCTCACAGCAAAAGAACAGTAACTGAGACACATAGTGTTAATCATGGGCTGTGAGCAGTGACTGTGTGCCAACATATTTCCTCATTGGCAGCCATGTACCCATGGAGAAGGACGTCAGTAAGGGAAAGGTGATGCATATGTGGGAATGGGGGTTGGGTGGGGGCTATGGGAAATCTGTAAACTAAAGCTTGATATGCACTTAGAAGGTGCTTTAAAAATAGTTTATTAAAAAAAAAACCTTGTGCTGTCAGTGGTGTGTGTGTGTGTGTGTGTGTGTGTGTGTGTGTGTGAGAGAGAGAGAGAGAGAGAGAGAGAGAGAGAGAGAGAGAGAGATTTGCTGTGAAGATCAGCTGGGAGTCTCCACAATAAGCTGATAAAGAGGTTGCTAGGTGGGATGCCTCAAAGGCCCAGTAGGAAGCCTAGGCTCTACCTAGACTCCTCAGTGAGTGAGGGCCCCCGACCTCCAGTTCTTTATCTGTAAACAGGAGGACTGGAAGTGATCTCATTTCTCCCCGGGACTCCCAGGGTCAGGATCTGGGAGTATTGCCAGCATCCAGCCAAGGTCAGTCTGGATCTGAGGAGGCCTCTGAGTTCTGGTGCCTTCAGAGTAGGTGACAGGACCACTCCCTGGGCCGTAAGACCTTCATGCGCCTTCTACGGCACAGCTGCTCACCTCCACAGACCCTCTTCCTTCCTGGGAGCACAGTCAGCTTACCACTGACACAAGGCTCCTTGCGTGTTGACATCTAGGCTCTAAAGGCCATTTCACCTCAGGTCTGTTGGGCTGTGCCTCCTCATTAGGTCCACCGAGCTGCTGTCCTGGGCCAGCACTAGTTTCCTAAGTATTTGCTTTCTTTTTGTACCTCCGAGCAGACCAGTTTTCTACCTAAGGCAGAATGTTATTTTTAACATCAGCTGTGGCTCTCAGTCTGTCACTTTCTGTCCCGGGTCTGTCCTCGCTCCCTTGTCTTGTCAGATAGGAGGGTCTGAGCCTCGTCAAGAGAGTGGCAGGTGGCAGCCTGGGCTGGAGGACTAGATCCCATCTCTTACACTCCCTCTCGGTTCTGTAAAGTGTTGTGTGGTTTTCTGCACCAGGCCCTCTTAACATTTGCTAGAGGAATCAGAGAATCTGGCAGTCTCTGAGCCTTTAGTCAGCAAAAAACATCTGACGAAATGGAGTCAAGGCTCCCACCCGCTTACATAGCAAAGCACCACGCTGGGTCTTCCAGGCTCTGCGGAGTTTGCATGCTGACTGCTCTGGTGGATGCTTGCTGCAGGGGACTGCCCCTATCTAGTTGGGGGCCCCCTGTCATTGGAGGAGTGGCAGACTCTGGGTGGTGCAGCCCGAGAGCACTAGGTGAATCAGTGAAGAATTGGCCAGGCTTGATCATTTTATTCTCTGGTCTATTCCATGTCATGAAAAACATGGAAGCACAAAAACATGGAAGGGGAGCCCATCAGCTAGAGGAGCATTATTAAAGCTATGAAGGTGTGTGTGTACACGCACATGGGTGAAACTGTGTCTGCTCTGGGTGTGTGTTAGTTGTATCTGTGCCAATGGGAGAATGCCTGCAATGTGTGCAGCTTTCCTTTCAGGTTGATGGAAGGCATCAAAACATTCTCTTTGCCCATGCGCATACACTGGCAAGCCATGGGCGCTCACTTGTACATGCACATCCGTTTCCTGCAAAGGAAACACTACTTCCTTTTGTTGTGTACCAAATAGAGCTTCCTCGTGTCTCTGGTCCAATGCCTTATTTCTATTAGGAGCCAGTTGAGAGTTGGGTACGGTGGCATACACGAATGCCACCACTTGGGAGACAGAAGCAGGTCAATCTCTGAGACTCAGAAGGAAGTCCTGCATGCAGGGCACAATGGTGGCATATCTTTGGAAACTACCTTCTGCATCACTAGCCTCCAGCCTTGGCCTCTTCATGGTGTTCTGAACCTCTCTCTGCTCCCTGACCCACAAAGTCAGCAGAATGGTGCTTAGGACCCCAGTCATCTCGAACCTCCTGTGACTTTAAGCGGGTGTTTTATCTCTCCCAGGACACTTGCGTTGAAGCCTTAGCTCTGATTTCCGAGAAGAGCCATTTCTCCTTACAAAAGAATAGCACATTGCTGGTGATATAGGAGAGCGATTTCAGGTGCAAGAGTAGCTTTAGGGTTGGAACTTCATTCAAAGTATGGGGACTGCATACTTCCAAGGATGCCTGCTTATGCTGCATCCTTTTTCTCCAGGTGCCATCTTAGTAAGGGAAACGTTTACCATACAATGTTTACCATCTGTCTGTGAATATTAAATCACCTCTCTTGAAAACCGCTGTTTCCAGAACAGGCTCCTGGGTGAGGGGCAGTGCAGGGGCTGGACAAAGGACTGTCATGTCTGCTTCTACACTTGACCTTGCAGACCTGGGACATGGCTTGAGTTAATTTTAATGGACAGAAGAGGGAAGACACATGATGTGGAGGACAAAGGCCTACATTCAAATTCAGGAGACCTGAGTCTGTTACTAAACGAGAGAGAGAGAGAGAGAGAGAGAGAGAGAGAGAGAGAGAGAGAGAGAAGAGAGAGAGAAGCAAAAGAACTTTTAAGATGGTAAACCTCATCAATTTAAAGGCCATGGTAGCATTTGAATTTGTAAAGCACCATACCTTTCTTTCTTTCTTTCTTTCTTTCTTTCTTTCTTTCTTTCTTTCTTTCTT
>CABHPQ010000702.1:39366-63038 GCA_902168405.1 Peromyscus aztecus | reverse complement strand
GGTTTGATTTGTGGTTGGTTAGTTCCCTGAGTTACTGGTCCTGAATTTAGTTGCATTTCGACTGAGATCATGTCGTTACAATGGCAGAATTGCTGTGTGAGGGAGCAGAGCTAATTCTGCAAGGCTTATGGGAACGTGGTCATCTTAGGGATGGTCATTTTGGCCTGACAGTACTGCTGAATCCTGGGTAACTGAGCTAAGAGAGGCCAAAAGTGGATGCGTGCTGTGAAACAAGGATTGTTTCTACCTGGATGGATTGGTCACAGGAGGCCACTCTGTCCCAGACTGAAGCAAAAACCCATTTCTCATATCTGTCTTTTCACCTATTACCATTGAACTGACATTGCATTAAACACTCCCACTGCCTGAGGCTTCATAGGATGCTGGGAAGTTTCCCAGAATCTTGGATCAATGCTAACGGACTGGCAAACCTCCAGCTCCAGAGATCTCCCTGTGACATGAATCTGGGGGGAGTGTTGCCTGTAGCAGAGCATTCACCCCACCCTCAGTTTGCCATGCTGAGTTCCAGTGCCCGCCAGTAAACCCTGTGAAGCTGTGAGGACAAGTCACCATGCAAAGCTCAGCTTGCCTCAGACCACAGACCATTACTCCACAGGGGTAAACAGAAAGAGAAAAGTCAGCGAGGGTTTTATAGACGGTCAGCACCAACTCTGACGGCTTCAATAAATTTCCTTTCAGAAATTTAATATCTGATGTTAAGCCTTTCTTCTCTGTTAGACTTGGGTTGAGTGCACCACGTCTGCCAGCCTGTATTTAGCCCTCCAAAGGGTGGACTGTTCGGCTGTGTCATCCAGATAGGCAGTCTGAAGACTCACGAAGCTGCGGCTGGCCCAAGGGCCGCGCCTCATTTCAGAACATGGGCAGTGTAAGAAGAATCCGTGTCCTGAAACCATGTGAACCCCTGTCTGTCTCCCACAACTCAGGGCCTTTCCCTTGTGATCATGTCCCGGCATGAACATTGACCATGCCCGTGGGAGCACATAGCGCTCAGGATCGGAGGGCACAGGGGGCTGCGTTGTTTCATATTAAACCAACAGGAAATGTCCCAGGCTCACGAGCTGCCGCTTTCACTAGGGCCAAAGAGGAAAAAGGAATTGCTTTTGAGAAATTCCTTTCTGTGTTCTGTAAAGAAAATGTTTCCATCAGGGCTAAATGGCCAGAAGGGAGCTAAATAGCATTGACATTGTCCCATGAAGGAGTGAGACAATAAGGAAACTGACTTCCTCTGAGAAAAAAAAAAAAAAAAACATTTATAATCATTTATCTGCATAACACATTCCCAGAGGGTTCCTCAAAGCTGTCCCTATAGTACCGCATAATACTGGATGTTTCTTTGCTGGAATTGCCCATGCGTGTGCATGTGTGCTCGTGTGTGTGTGTGTGTGTGTGTGTGTGTGTGTGTGTAAACCAGAGAGCAACTTCTTTGGGTGTTACATCCCAGCAACTGTCCATCTTGTTTTTGGAGGGAGGGTCTCTCCTTGCTCTGGAGCTCCCTGATGCTGTAGGCTGGCTGAGCAGTAAGCCCCACGGTTCTTCCTGCCGCCATCTCCCCAGCTCCAGAAATAGAGGCTCGTCCTAACACAGCTGACTTTTCACACGGGTGCTGGAGATCTGAACTAAGGTCCTCACGCTTGCACGGCAAGCACTTTACCCGCTTATTATTATTGTTGTTGTTGTTGTTGTTATTATTATTATTACCCCAGTCCCCTTCCTTTTTCCCAGGAACAAGAGTTGCTTACCTGAAACCCCCTCCCCGCATCCCCAGATTTCTCCAAGCGCTGCTGTTCGAAGGAAAACAACATGGAAAGGACTTACAGGGGAGGAAAGTTGCTTTAGAAACGGAGCCACTCACAAGGCAGAGTGAATAGTTGGAGTATTCCTCCCAGGGAAGTTTCATGAGGGTTGGAGGTCAACAGCATCTGATGCAACAGAAGAATCAAGTTGGGACGAAACCAGGCTGTCCAGTGAAAGGTCACCCACCAGCAGTTTTATCTAGAGCAGCGATTGCAGAACTTTGAATCAGAGAGAGACAAGGAGAGAGAGAAGCCTGCTTTGTTGGGGGAGGGGGAAGGGGGTAATGCTAACTTGGAGGCAGGCTGCCTGTGAAGTGGGTAGTGGTCCTGGGATGCAGAGAGGAGCCTGGGGGTAGAGAGTGTGTCAAGATAAGATATGCATCATGGGGTGAGGAGCAATCTTGAGTAAGGGCTTGAATGAAATGTCTGTCCTAGGGACCTCCTCTGCCTGCCTTAGCCCACATTCCAGGAAAAGTAGTCACTGCATTAACAGATTTTTGGACCCCTGAGGGTTCACTCAGTTTCCTGGTGTTTGACATTTATCCATAGCCGAAACAAAAAGAGGCAAGGTTGTGCACACAGAGGACACCAGCACTGCTGAAAAATGAATCTCCTGGAATTTTTTTGGAAGCCTTTTCCCCTTTGCTGATATGGGTGTTTGCATTACCCGTGGAGCATATTCCACAGTTACTTACCCATGAAGGATTAATGATACTGAAGCTGGGTTCAACGTCTTAGAAGCAGGCCAAACCTGTTCTTTTCAAGGGTCGGGGTAAAGTTGAATATCCTTCTTTGGGAAAGCCTTCACATGCCTAGCTCTCCATCACTAATCTTCCGGGGGGGAGGAAAATACCAGAAACCCAGCTTCTGTGACAGGCTCCTCTGAAAGGTTCTGTGATGAATTTTTCCAGTAGGCTGTCTTCTGCTACCTCTCTTCAACGGTAAAGCCTTGTGAAAGTTTCTTAACCTTTCTAGGCCTCAGTTCCCTAATGTGCAGAGATTGAGTTCTACCCTGTTTGGTGGGTGCAAAGCTTAAATGAATTCATTAGAACATTCCCAGCTAGGCAGTAAGTACTGTAAATTATTACTAACATTCCTTTAGAAATAGCATTTATTCATTTTTTTGTTTTCTAAATTAAAATATAATTACATCATTCCCCTCTCCAACCCCTCTTTGCACCCACCTTGCTCTTTCTCAAATTCATGGCCTTTTTCTTTCATTGGTGTTATATATATTATATATAAATATGTATTATTTATGTATTTCCTGGGTATATGAATACAATCGTCTTAGTCTCTATGTTTACATATATATGTATATATCTTGGGAAGACTATCCCACTCCCAGCATTCCTTAGTTGTCTGTAGTTCCTTACCCGTGACTAGCATTTTTAATTGTAATAATAGTAGGGGTGGTGGTAGGCTCTTCCAATTTATAAGAATGATAAGTAATCTCATTATCAGATTAAGGTACACTTGAAAGTAAGGAGGACACTTAGCCAGAATATATGGTCTGCAGACCCCGGGGCCATTCTTACAGCTTGACAATTTGTGAACTCATTATCACTGTTCCTTTCTCCACCCCACTGGCCCTGGTGGTCCTTTACCTCAGGACTCTTCTCACTGACAGCCCCTCTGGCCGTACAGCCGCTGTCTGCTTAGGCTTTTCCGTGTCTCGGGACCTCTTCCCTTCCCATGTGCTTAGCTGTGCCCGCGCATTGGCCCCAGATGACATAGGTCGCCGTTGACAAAGCAGGACTGGACCACAGATGTCATCCTTTCAGAGATAAGTGGTTTGTAAGTTAGTGTGATGATGTCAATGCTCTCTTCTTGTTAGATTTGCTTATTGGACAAAACGCCCTTGTAAACTTCCTTACGTAAATGTATACAAGCTTTGTGACTAACTTTTGTTGGTAGCCAGTGTGCACATAGGATACCGTCACTTCCTAATCTAGAGGAAAACAAAGATACGGGCAACGTTGGTTCTAGGGTGTTCCACAGCACAAGGAACATTATTGTATGCTTAAGACAGGGGGTTAACTCAGAACATCTTTTTGTCTCCTTAGACTAGCTTTGAAATTTGAATTCACTCTCTTTATTCTACGTTCCCTCGGGTCGAGAACTGCACTCCATTTCCCACTGTTCCTCTTCAGGGCCTGTTGTCTTCCTCAGCTCCCTCAACCCCAGGGGATGGCCTCAGCTTGACTTCCTCCGTGTCTCCATATGGTTGATGCTAATCAGATGTAGTGACCTGCCGACGTCATGGAGCTTAGTGTCTGTGTTGTCCTCCTGTGTGTAATTGGTCACCGAACTCTCATATTTGCATCATGGTGGTAGGAATTACAGTGTGGCAAATGGTGGTTGGTCGGGGATTTCTTTCCCTTTTAAGTCACGGCACGTAGATCCTGCGTGTTTGGCTCATTATAGCCATCTTCTTTAGGGAAGGAGCACCGTCTCTGAGCACTAACAACTAAGTTCCCTCTCAGCTCTGAAGCAGGAAGGAGAGCTTTCTTAAGACCCTCTAAGTCATGTTACTGTACGAGATTGACAGGACCGGAAGCAGGGCCGGCTGCATGCCTTTGTGTGGGGGAGTGCCTTGCCCTTGACCAAAGCGACATTACAGGAAATGCTGTGCAGATGTTGCCTTGGTGCCCTCCCCTGGCTTTAGATGGCCCTTTTCTAAGACTTCAGTTCATTATCATGGATCAGCTTCACCTTAGCATGCTTCATACACAGTCACCTGGCGCAAAAGCACCTGAGATACCTCAGGGTTCACAACCACATGCTTACTCCCCAGGGATAAGAATGTCATCAAGGTCTTGAAATGTTTTCAGATGTAAAGTATTCTAGGGTGTAGAAAGTTAAGGCTAAGTATATGTCCTTCACTGAAGGTTGAAAAGCAATGCTGTCTTTGGGATGTAGTTTTCTTTTGTGTTTAATTTTTACATAGGAGAACAATTTAATAAGAACCATAAAATGGAGAATAATAGCCATAATGTAATACTAAGAACTAGGCAGAGCTGCAGGCTCTTGGTGGGTATACTGTTGATTAATGAAGAATACAGATAGCAAGATATTGGTTGTTGTATTAAGGCAACTCCCCATAGTTAAAAGGGAGGTTTATTTTGTGGGTAACTTACCAGTAAAGGGATAGGTTACAGGGTCCTGGAAAGGTATAGCACAGTTCAGTGTTGTTCTCTGGAGAACTCTGCTCAATCTACCTCCAGAGTCCAGGATCCAGGAACCAAAAGAGCCGGCACATCCGGACCTCGGGCCTTAAGTGCTGTGGGATGGTCTGTATGTCAAATTGCTCTGATTGGTCAATAAATAAAACACTGATTGGCCAGTGGCCAGGCAGGAAGTGTAGGCGGGACTAACAGAGAGGAGAACTGAGAGAACAGGAAGGTGGAGGGAGACATTGCCAGCTGCCGCCATGACAAGCTGCATGTGAAGATGCCGGTAAGCCACGAGCCACGTGACAAGGTATAGATTTATGGAAATGGATTAATTTAAGCAATAAGAACAGTTAACAAGAAGCCTGCCACGGCCATACAGTTTGTAAGCAATATAAGTCTCTGTGTTTACTTGGTTGGGTCTGAGCGGCTGTGGGACTGGCGGGTGACAGAGATTTGTCCTGACTGTGGGCAAGGCAGGAAAACTCTAACTACACTTAATGGCTCCCACCTTGTAGGTGTGACAGTTACTAAAGTCTCAAATGGGGGTATTACTTTCAGGTCAAAGCTGGAACAGCTAGCTACCCACTACAGCAAGATCTCACAGAGATGCTATCACAGTCCATAATTTGTTATAGACTAAGACCATCCTTCTGAGCCCTCGTGGATTCTGCAGGATGTTTGAGGACACAAAATGAACCCAATTCTTCCTAAGCAATTGCTGGTCAGTGTGGCAGGATTAGCTGAGCCATGTTTTCTGAAGGGAACCCTATAATTAGTCAACATGTGCAGTCCAGTTCATCCACCACGTGAGCAATATTACTTCTCTTTGGTTCTTCCCTTCTTTTTCTTTCCTTATATTTTAAATATTTTTATTTATCCTTTGAGAATCTCATACAATGTATTTGATTATATTCATCTCCCTCTCTCAACTTCTCCCCCACCTTCATACTGTCAACTTTATATTCTCATTTATATGCTGTCTCTGTCTCTTTCTATGCTTGTTTCTCTTTTCTCAGTCTCTCTCTCTCTCTCTCTCTCTCTCTCCCTCTCCCTCTCCCTCTCCCTCTCCCTCTCTCCCTTCCCCCCTTCTCCCTCTCTGTCTCTGTCTGTCTGTCTCTCTCTGCCAATCTAGTCCAGTCTGTGTTGGGTGACTACCCCTGGGTGTGGTGCCTGCCTTGGAGTGTGGGCAATAGATCAGATGTCACTCATTGAAGAAAACTGACTTTCCCTCTCCAAGCAGTAACCAGGGACTTCCTGCCACCTAAGGTCTTATGCATGCTGTCACAGTCTCTGTAAGTTCATATGTGTGTCTGCCATGTTGTGTCTGGAAAGCACAGTGCCCTTGACGTCATCCTCCACCTCTGGCTCTTATAATGCCTCTGCCCCTCTTCTCCATGGATCCCCGAGTCTTGAGGGAGGGATCTAATACAGGCATCCCATTAGGGTTGAACATTTCTTTATATGCTCATTTTGCTTTATTCAAGAAAAAGTTATAAATGCCACAATAATGTCAGCAAGAAGCAAAGTTAAGAAAGTAGACAGTTGACTGCACTGTGTAAGGAAATTAGGAGACTGTGGAGGACAGCATTCTGAATTCACAGACTTCAGTTCCATTGTGTTTGCCTTGTGTTTTCATGGGGGAACATTATTGTTTTCTTATTTAAATTTTGTTTTACTTTGAGATATGATAACTACACCATTTCCCTCTTCCTCTTCTCCCTCCAAATTCTTCCCATGTACCTCTCCTTGCTCTCTTTCAAACTCACGGCCTTTTTTCATTAATTATTGTTACATGCATTTATGTATAGGTATCAACATATTTATTCATGAATCTATAAATACAGCCTGCTAGGACTGAGGATTTTGAAGTCTCTTATTTTTTGCTCATTGACCAGTTGCAGGTTTCTGTTACTATTGCAAGAAGCTCTCTGATGAGGTTGAGCCATGCACTAGTCAGTGAGTATAGTTAGAAGGCATTAGCAGTTGCCCATTTAGCAGAACAGTAGTCTAGGTTTTACTCTAGGCCCATACCCTATCTGGCCACAAGTTCTTGGCTTCATTGACTATGTCAGGAATGGTTTAATTTTACGGAGCAGTCCTTAAATCAGATCTTAAAACGTGATTGGCTACTCCCATAACATTCATGCCGCTCTTGTACTGGTAGTCTCGTACTTGCTAGGCAGGTCATTATTGTAGTCCCCAGGGCTCATAGCTGGGTGAGAGTGATGATTCATTTTTCTCCTCTGGTAGTATGCATAGCATCTTCCAGGACTACGAAATAGTAAGCCAGTAGGGATGAAGCTTCCAGATGAGTACCAGGTAGATTTCTCTATGTTCTATGTATGTGGTGTCTTCAGCAACAGAGTCTTACTGTCAAGTTCTGGATGGCAGTCAAGAGAGTTGGAAGTAACTTGTAATGTTTGGGAGAGGAAGGTCTATGGGACACCGTTGACCAACGGCTCAAAAAGATGTAGCCCATTCATGGTCCTGGGGTTTTTATTGGGTAGCGTGTGGTGTCTAATTTGGGCTATTTGTTCTGCCATTATAGGGTATCTCCATTTAAACTGCCATAGTAGGTTTTCATACGGTGTTTTCAAAGGGCCTTTAGTTTGAGTTGTTCCTCCCGACACCCCTGCCCTGCCCTCTCATCCCCCAGCCCATTAAAGTCCTTCCTATTCTAAAGTGCCTCGAAAAACTTGTTTACCTAGTATAAGGAGCAAAACATTTACTTTGAAGGGCATCTCAGAAACTTGACCTTACTTAATTATGAATCTAACCTTTCCTTGCTTGGGGGTGGTGAGGAATTACACAAAACCAAATGAGTTTGAGTTCTGCTTCCATCTGAGTGAGAACCAAGGATGCCTTATTCCCTGAGATTTGAGGTTGGCTCAGTGGTGAGCTAGGTTTCTTAGGGAGTCTTTCTGCTAGCACTGAGGGCACAGAGCAGTCTCTACCTCTTCTCTAAATGCACTTAGCTGTAGAGCACCTGAGCCCTGCAGATATTTAAATGCATGTCCTAGCTGTGCTCAGACTGATGAATCACAGTCCCTGGAGAAGAGCCCAGACATCTTCCTTGCTGAACAGCTCCCTAACTGACTCTTATGGATGCTGAAGTTTGAGGACCACTGACTGCCTGGAAGAGGATTCCAGGATAGACTGCAAAGTGGATATCTAAAGTTCGCTGAAGTTAGCTTGTTGATACTTGTTCAAACTAAGATAACTTAGTTTGAATTCTGAGGAGTTTCGTGTTTAAGTTCTGTTTTCTTGGAATGTAAAAGGAAAGTATCATGTATGTTTCCAACTGTCAGTATCTTGTGTAATCATCTAGGAGTCTCACAGAACATCTTCAGGTCATTCTTATGACTATAAGACTGTGTTGAGGCCGGGCGGTGGTGGCACAAGCCTTTAATCCCAGCACTCGGGAGGCAGAGGCAGGCGGATCTCTGTGAGTTCGAGGCCAGCCTGGTCTCCAAAGTGAGTTCCAGGAAAGGCGCAAAGCTACACAGAGAAACCCTGTCTCAAAAAACCAAAAAAAAAAAAAAAAAAAAGACTATGTTGAATGTTTTGAATTTAAGATGGACAATAAGCGATGAATTAATCAATATAGAAGATGTCTCCTAAAAATACCCATTTAATTTTTACTACTTTGGTCTTCTAAGCACTTACCATTTCTAAGTACTAAGAGTAATTTATGTCTAGTAGTATAAATTTTGCTGTTTTTTTAAAAAAATTAAGTATGGCATTATTCAAATATTACTCATGGAGAAAAATCCTGCATAAAATGCCACACTCCAAAAGCTTTTGGAAAGTTGGATGTCTTTTTTTAGCCAGGATTCTGGACTTAAAATAACTTCTTGGTCCATAACTCAGACTTACAACTTTACCAAAACAAACATAACTGGCATCTTGAATAGCTATTTCTTCTTGCACAGACTGTATTTCCATTTATTGGGCTGCTGAAGGGGTTAGTGTATTATACTAACGTGACCAACACTTTAGTAGCAGTGAGTAAAGAGGCTTGTCTATTGAGAACAGAATTGGGGCTTTTGCGGGATATAGGGGAACAGAAAAACAAGGCTCTTTGCCCAGAATGATAGAATATTTGCACCAATGGTAATGACATCGTTGCTCTTGGAAGCTGTTGATGGAAGCTGAGCCTTGCTTTTGGGAAAGGGTGGATATAAGGCTGAGTTCGTGTAAGTATCCCCTGAGAGAGGAAGACTTGGAGCCTTAGATCACGTGCTTGATACCTTAGGAAGAGTGCAGCTCCTTGGTTCCCATCATTTAAGCGAACATACGTTTTGAGAAAAGATGGAATTTTTGGGGGACTGAATCAGACAAGGATGGGGAAAGCGGTTCTTTTTTTAATTTCCCCCAAGCCTCCTTAAGTACTTATGGATAAGGCTGTTCCTTGTTTTAATAAAAAATTGTTCCTGTCACTCTAGCTGCTGGGCATACCAGCCTCTAGTAACAGTGTCCCTTAGACATGAAAGTCGGAGAGAAGCCTCTGGGCCATGCGGTTTCCTAGTGCAGCTGCTGATGTGGGTTGTGGTACTGATTGTTCCACTTGGAGATTCTCACCATATTTGCCAGTTAGCTCTGGAAAGGAGCCCAGAGATCACATAACCCAGCCCCTCCTGTTTGAGTATAATAAAACTAAGGCCCAGCCTCATTAACCAGTGTACTTGAACCCAGACAGATGGCAGACAGCATACCTCAGGACTGTGTGTCCTTGGGATCCCACTCTACTTCATTCTTCTAGATACACACAGTGCAGGAAGAAGGCTCAGCAGGGTGGGTAAAAATGCCTGAAGTAGCAAGGAGGAAACCTGATGTCTAGTGGTCTGACTACACTGTTTTCCTCTCCATCTGGGTTCCTCCTACTAATGATTTTATTCCAAAAACCGGTTCAAAAGCTTCCTCACTTCAGACATTTCCTAGGCATTCCTGAGCTGAATTATGACTCCCTATTGTCTATTCACCAGGAACTGTGCCCATTTCCCCATTATATTTATAATGCTGTAATTAACCCATTGTCCATCCGCCCACCCCTCACTACCCATTGGATTAGGATTCCTAGGAGCATGATTGCATCCTCAGCTTCAGTTTCCGTCGCTTGGCTGAGGACCTGGTGCTTGGTAGTTGCCTCCGGGTTTGATAAGCAAATGATGAGCTAGTTATTTTCCTAGGCAGTTTCAGCAAATATTGGCCTTTTTGGTTGTAAAAACCACACAGGATGGCTGGCCTAAACTGCCATTTTTCAGGCTGTACCATGAGAGTTGATTGAGAACAGGTGCGTCAAGGCAGCCACACGTTACTAGGTTGGTACACATGGTCTAGCAACTGCTTTGAGTGAGCTCTCTTCTGCAGTTAGTTTGTGGAGTCTCGGTCCCAAATGTCTGTCACGGTCATCATCAATCTGAATGGAAACATGGAGTTTCTCTCCCTACCCGCTACCACCAATCCCTCATCACTGTGCTGACTCCCCATGAGGCTGACATGTTAAGCAAATCCCAAGGCTCACGTCCAGTTAACTTTAGGAAAACAAAGAAGATTCAAGTACTCAAGTCACTTAAGCTCCTTAGGAGAAGGTTGACTCAGCTCACTACAGGCTTACCACCATGATACAAGTCCGGAATCCTGAAACCTATCTTGGACAGGTCAAATTTGATCTGAGAATCAAGGCAGAGGCAAATGCCCCCTACACACACAGTCCTATATGACCATGACTACAGAGCCGACCTCTCATCCCAGCTTACCTGTGTGGGCAGAGTCCTTAAAGCTAGGCCCAAGCAGAAGTGAGGGCCGATTTGAACAGCGGGACACTGAACAGTCACTTGGGATTGAAATTTCAAATCAGCAAATGTAACCGATGATGCTTTTTGCAAGTTCTTGAAATCCAATGGAACATGCGTTGCCCATGTGAGAATTTTTTAGACATGAGCCTAAGCAGCTTCATATCAGGAAAAAAAAAATCCAAGCGAGGTAGTAACAGAGTTCTCTTACTGTGATTATTGAGAAATTGATTGCTGGCCCATTGGGATAGTTCCATACTGTGTTGGTGGTTACTCATCGACTTGACAGAACCTGGGGTCACCTGGGAAGAGGGAGCCTCAAATGATGGATTTCCTATGTAAGATTGGCCTGTGGGGAAGTCTGTGGGGGCATTTTCTTGGTTAATGATTGACGAGGAAGGCCCCAGACTCTGGTGGGTGGTTCCATGCCAAGGCAGGCGGTCTCTGATTATATTAGAAAGCAAAGTAAGCAGGCTGTGGAGAGCAAGCCATTAGCAGTATCCTTCCATGATCTCTGCTTCAAGCTCCTGCCTTGAGTTCCTGCCCTGACTTCCCTCAGTGATGGACTGTGACATGAAGTGTGAGCCAAATGAACCCTTTCTTTCTACAAGTCCATTCTGGGCCATGTTTTAGCACAGCCTCAGAAAGTAACTAGTACACACATACAGAGAGGCTTAGGATGACTCAACTTACAGTTTTTGACTTCACAATGCTGTGAAAGTGAAACGTGCTCAGTAAAAGCTACACTTCAAGGTTTGATTTTTGATCTTCTCCCTGGCAGGCAGTAGACACTGGGATACTCCCAATGCCACTGGGCAACATCAGGCTGCAGCTCCCACTGGGCCACCTAATTACAAAGGGGAAATGCTGATACTCTACAGGATGCTATGTTGTTAAATAGTGGTATTTGGTCCCTTGAGGATATTAAACATGATCATTTGGGTAGGTACTGACACCAGTGTCTTGACCGTGCTAGGTAAGCACTCTGCCACCGAACTACATCCCTAGCCCCTCTTATTTTTTTAGTTTTTACACAGGACTGGTCTTGAATTTAAAATTCTATTGTCATGGCTTCACGAGTAGCTGGGGCTAGAGGCATGTTGTCTAGTATTCCCACTTCAGAAAGACCACCATGTCTTTGATGAGATAGGTACCGGGACAGCTCTGAAACAATAGCATGTTATTTCAGAAGTCTTAGGGAGGAACTGAAGGCAGAAGTTTCTGGAAAAGTCGTATTGTCTGCAAAAGGGCAATAGGGAGGTTCGAAAAGGTCAGATGAGGGCCTTTGCCTGTTGTCTGGGCTCTTCTATGACTACAATCAGTGTCTACGTGTATAATCAATGGTCAGTACCTGCACTGCTGAGCACATGCTATATTATTATTTATGTGAGGTGGCTTTCTTTGGTTTGGGACAATCGAATTTTTTTTAATTGGTGATGTTCCAATTTCTGATTAAACTCAGTTTCACAGCCAGGTGGTGGTGGCGCACGCCTTTAATCCCAGCCCTGGGGAGGCAGAGGCAGGCGAATCTCTGTGAGTTTGAGGCCAGCCTGGTCTACAGAGCAAGTTCCTGGACAGGCTCCAAAGCTACACAGAGAAACCCTGTCTCGAAAATCAAAAAGAAAAGAAAAAAAATCAGTTTCACTAAACATGTGGGGTAAAACCTGAACTTCCCCTGTTTTCAGCTGCCACCCTAGGCTAGGTAATTTCTGCATTCAGAATTTTGTACTGACACTTGTAATTCTTATCTAGATCTACCACAGTTTAGATGAGGCGCCTACACTCACATGTATTTAACATGCACAGTCCAGTGACTCTTAATGTGGTCAGAATTACTGATCTACCAACAGAATTAGAACATTTTCATCAGTTCAAAGAAACTCTGCTCAGAACCACTTTCCGTTACTCTATAATTCCATTCACCCTTATCGACTGCTAATCAACTTCCCGCTCTGTAGATTTGGCTATTCTGGGAATTTCACATGAGGAATAATAAATATGTGGCCTTTTGATTTAGTTTGTTCCCCTTAGGATGATGCTGTTGGGATTCCCTTTGCTGAGTAATATTCCACTTACGATAGACCACTTTTTGTGCATCCTTCAGCTGTTGGACATTTGTGTTGTTTCTACCTTTAGACTCTTAAGAATAATGCTGGGGGGTTTCGTTTGTTTGTTCTGAGACAGGGTTTCTCAGTGTAGCCCTGGCTATCCTGGAACTCACACTATAGACCAGGCTGGCCTTGAACTCAGTGATCTACCTGCCTCTGACTCCTGAGGACTGGGATTAAAGGCGTGTACTACCATGCCCAGCTGTTGTGCTTCCTGTGTATAATGCTGTTGTCAGTGTTGGTGTTTAAATGTTCTGTTTTCATTCCTCGTGGAGGTACAGCTACTGGTGGGATTTGGGTATATAGAGAAATTACCTGCTGAACTCCCTGAGGAACTGCCAGAATGTTTCTGAGAGAACTATACGGTTCATGTCCCTACCGATGCGGTGTTTATGAGTGTGTGTGTGTGAGTTGTGCGTGTGAGTGTGTGTGTGTGTGTGTGTGTGTGTGTGAGAGAGAGAGAGAGAGAGAGAGAGAGAGAGAGAGAGAGAGAGAGTGTGTGTGTGTGTGTGTGTGTGTGTGTGTGTGTGTGTGTGTTTATCATCTGGCAACACTTGTGACTGACAGTCCAGTGCTCTGTTGTGGTCATCCTCATGGTTGTGAAGAGACATATCATTATGGTCTGCTTTACACTTCTCTGATGTCTCCTAGAATATAATAGTTTACTCCCTCCTGACACAGTGTTTTCCTTTACTGTCCAAACATTAAATAAAGACAGCACTCTAGGAAATTAAGGACACAGTTCAGACCAACTGCCGCCCCTTTCTGTGGCATTCCATGCTTCACGAGGCCCTAGTACAAGGGCCAGCAGGGGCATGAATGTGTGCCACACACTTACTTCTTCCTCGTGTTGAATCCTAGGGAGGTGACCCGCGGGGCCCGCCTTGGCTTAGGTGTCTACCTCTTGGTTCATGTTTCTGCCTGAGCAGTGCACAGGTGAGCAGGGGCATCTCGAAAGGTAGCAGGGTGCTTTTGTGGAGGGAGAACCGATGACCACAAGTAGCCATGTCCTGCCCATCTCTGTGCTTTGCGCGGAAGGCTGGTAACCAATAATCATGCCCTGTATATTGTCATGGTGGAAATGTGAGTTTTATTTTTTTATGTCTCCATAGTACACAGAAACATTGTGTTTCGATTTTACATATGCTTTGGTTAGATACCGAGAATGTTTCAAATATACAGCCTGTTTGATCCTTAATAATCTTATAGTTTCTAGTTGTATGCATTAATGATTCTAGCTTTACATGTTTTGACGTGATTGTGCTATGAGTACATTTTTGGGAACTAGTCTGAGAAGTCAGCCACCGCCAAATGACATGATGAGAAAATGTTCCTGAGCTCCAGCAACCTAGCAAATGAGTGTCCCCCATGTCATTGGTTAGGGTTTGGGCCAGCAGGTGTGAGTAGATGCTGAACAGCAGCTTTCTCTCCTGCAGATGGTTCCGAGTCACCAGGGCTGTGAGCTCAAGACGCAATGCCCATGTGAATGGTGCAAAGGGTCACTTTATTGGAAGCTGTTGGAAAAAACAATGCTGGGGAAATCTGGGTCTCACTGAAGGTGCCTGCAAGGAAGTGGACATTGCCATGTCACAGTCTCTAGTGCACACTGCTGTAGTATCAGCCAAGCCAAAGGCCTCAGCTGCTTGCATGGAAAGTGGCAGGGTTAAAATGGCAGGTGAGTGTAGTCAGAAACGAGACCTCCTTACATGGAGGCAGATGCCTAGGATATTTATATTGTACCTTAAGGTCTTTCTGCCCTCAGCCTTCAAATAGAGGCTGGGGGCCATGACTACAGGTACTCTGGCTCCTGTGAATTGCTCTAGGGTACATTTAGCTCTCTAAAACTACAGTATCTACTAACAGACCACTGAATGCACTTTAGTCACTTCTGCTTACTACTTGGCCAAAGATTACATTGTGATTTTTTTGCAGTGTTTTTTCTTTTTAAATAATAACTTAATTTAGATTTTTTTTTCTATTTTAATTCAAGGTATTCATCGTCGGAAATAAGAAAGCAGTTTACACTCCCACCCAACCTTGGACAGTACCATCGGCACAGCATTAGTACGTCTGGTTTCCCCTCCCTTCAGCTAGTAAGTATGTGTTACAGGTTTGTTTGACGAGTGGTCAGGGGCAGAGGTGCCTAGCATCTCACCTGTGGCCCAACTAGCCTCAGCTCATTTTGCACCTATCAGTCTACGCCCATTGCTTCATGACTCTGCCTGCCTTTAGATATCCAGACCTCTCTCTCTGCCAGACAGGATGTGCGTAGAATGAGACAGCCCAGACTGTGGTTCTGATGTTGTCTACTTAGGGGACTCTCAGGCTACTCAAACTCATCCCAGTTATAGCTCGTATGTGGGGAGGGGGGTAGCCTAGAAATTGACCACTATTTTTAGCATGCTTTGGTTGGAAATTTTTCATTGACAAATCTCAAAAGCCCAAGTTACAAATCTTTCCTATGAAATAATTTTCTTGGAAGTGAACTTTACATACTATGAAACTGATCAAGTTTAGGACCACGGTTTGGTGAATCTGGGCATTTTATTCGACATTTAACCTCTACTCAGTCAAGGTCTAGAGCACTCCGCCTCTTACCCTTTTGCATCCTCTTAATCCCATCCCAGGCAGTCACTGATCCTTGCTGTGGTTCTAGTTGCCCCTGCCTGGAACTTCGCACCAGTGACATCTATCACACAGGAGAACAAACCTTTAGTTTTAAAACATACCACAGTCCCCTTTCAAGGTGCCAACTGGGGAATGCATATGTGTATCGTATTATTTCGGGACTGAAGGCCAGATGTGTGTCTTAACGGAGACGGTTTGTAACCCAGAAGTGGTACCACTTCCTCTGAGCAGGCTCAGCCTGCTCTACCTTTACTTCCTCACACAGCACAGCCCACAGCCCCGCTCGCTGGCTGGCTGCTCTGGTGGTTATCTTGAGAAGGTTAGGTTATTTTTTGTTTCTAGTTATTACTTCAAAACCACTTCTGCTCTTAGAAATTTTGTAACCATCCCCCATTTCCTGTATCCGCCATTTTGTCGCCTGCAACAGTTTCCCCGCCGCGTTAACTGTGTATCTGCAGGTATGTTTACTGGAGTGATCTGTGGTTATTTCCAAAGGGTAGTTTATGTGTTGTGTCATTAATGAAACAGTACTAACAAATATGTAGCACCTTCACAGTGAGAGGTTACCTTGTGGTGACATCTTTCTGAAAACCCTGTTTATGACTTTGGAGCCTTGCTAGGCCACGGTTTATTTGTCTTTTCCTGTTGGCTTCAGAACTTCAGGTTATGGTAAATGCACAGCAAGTGTGCGGTGCCTGTGTTCTCGGAGTAAGTACACCGAGATATGGTGCATATAAGCTTAACTTGGTGATTTCTGACTCCCGTTGTATTTCAAAATGTGCAAAAATTTTGTTGAAAAGTGGTTGGATGTGCTTTTTTAAAAAAACTTTTAAACAGTGTGGGGAGCTTTGGTGATTGCCTTTAAAAGATATTAAGGCTAGAGCTTTCTGTAGTAGCTGTTGGAGAAAGCGTGGATACAGTGAAGAGGTTTTTAAGGAAGTTTGCAGGTTTAATCCCTTCTCTCCTTATCAGCCTTTGTGATAACACTGTGGCCTTGCATTATTGCAGGAGAAATCTTTCTTAAATGGAAAGTTACAAAGGAAAACAATGTAATATTTGCAAGTGTCCTTTCAGTAGTTTGCTGTGTCTTCAGAAGGTTTTGACAAAAGTGAATTTTGATGAGTTACTTCAATAGCTGGGAAGTCAAATTAACATGTGGCTTAGCTGCCCATATTCTAACAGAAGGTATGAAGGACCAGGGAAAAGGTTAAAATGCTGCAAGAATCACTTCTCCGGTCGCCATCATTCAATCCTGGTCCTATTTGAATGTAACTGTTCCTCACATGCTCCTATTCCCGCGCGTTACAATGTAGTTTCCTCAGGCCTTCCCGCAGCTCTCCGGCAGTTTCAGCACAGGCTTGCCCTGTTTCTTCTACCTGCCGCGGCAGTCAGTATGCCTACTCTTCCTTCTCAGCTCCTGTGCTCTGTTTTAGAAAACCCCGGCTCCCTGGCACCATCTGCTCTCAGGTGATGGTGTGGGACTGTGGGACTGTGACTCCCCTGCAATCAGCTTTCTCAGACAAGGCTCCCAGGAGAAATCACCAAAGTACAAGGTGATTTTCCTTTACCTTGGGAACATTTCTTTTCCTTGATAAATAGTGGAACGTTTCAGTAAGAGTCACTTTTAGCAAGGCAGAGGAGTGGCTTATTAATCTCAAGCTGACAGAGCTTTAGAAACTATATTAAATCAGAAACTGAAGTGTAGACTAATTGTGCATCATTTGGGCCAATTAAAAAATAAGACCATTTCTTTTGCTTTTAATAATATGATCATTTTTCATAACCTCATATGTTGATATAAATGGTTGATTAAAAATATATTTAGTTGAAGTCCAGTCATTGCTGTTAGCAAGAGTTAAAAATTTGGAGTCAGATGAGCCTAAGGTGAAGGGTTGGTTGTCACTTATTGACTGTATAACTTGGGACAAGTCACCTAACCTTTCTGAAGATTTCAGTTCCCTTTTCTGCAAAATTGGCAGCTTATGCTACCTCTGTGGTATCAATGTAGAGTTCCATAGTAGAGCCTGTGTAAATAGTGGGTAATATTGTTGCCTTAGGTACTTGGCACTGTAGAGACTCTGTCGATCATTAAAAGGTAAGCAGGAGATGATTCCAGCTCAGTGAGGCTTTGTGATCTATTTGGGAAGATGAGTCATCCAGAGGGCCACATTGGCTTCAGATGTGATGGGCATTCAGAAGAGTGATCCATAATGTGATAGGAGGCCCAAGCTTGCTGGAGGAGCTGAGAAGACCCAGGAGATGGGTCTGGAGCCCTAACAGTCCGTTAGAAACACTCAGCTTCTCTTTACACTTGTAGCCAGCCTCTCCCCTGCCACCATCCTCCGGCAGAACAGCTAAGTCAGAATTCCAAAGGATAGCAACCAACAGTATTTTAACATTGCTTCACAATGTTGACAGGTCTCCCAAGATACGGGCTGAGAGTCGTTTACAGATTCTCGGGAAGTGGGGGATATTCCAAATAGCAGAAGGTGTATACAGAGTAGTGGTTTCTTTTGTTGCCCTGAGTGCGCTGAGTTGTAAATGTATAGTAAGCAAGGACCACATGCTACCCCTGTAGGTAATCCTTACAAATACAGCTCTCTGTCATATATCTAATAAATGAGTGGGAGGCAGTACATTATAATTGTCTCCTTTTGTTTTATTCCATTTTTGTTTTTAATGATAGCTTTAAATGCCTGCTATGATGACTGTGTGTACAAATATTTTCAAAATAAATAAGCTACTTTTTAAAAAAATTACATTAGTTTTGTGTGTGCATAAGCACGCCAGTAGAGGTCAGAGTTCACCTTGCAAGAGCGTGTCCTCTCCTTCTACCACATGGATCCCAGGGATTGAACTCAGGTCATCAGGCTTGAGGGCAAGCACCTGTACCCCCTGAGCCATCTAACCAGCCCAGTAAACTGCTAGAGAGATGGGCCTCTGGCCATCCCATGGCCTGGCCTGAGATATCCACCAGCTTTGGCATTCTCCGCTGCCACTGTCATGGGAGCAGGTTAACCAGAGATTTGCTGTCAACCAAATCTACGTAAGCAAACAACTCTACATCTGATGCTTGTATGAAAACAAAACTGTAAAATGTAAAAAAAAAAAAAAAACCAAAAAAAAAACCAAAAAAAAAAAAACTAAAAAAAAATCCTTTACTCTGCTTATTAAAAGTAGAAGGTATAGTAAGAAAGAGGAAAGGTTTGGGATCTGTGCTCTAAGGATGATTGAAGATCTGTGTGGTGGTTAATAACCTTAAGTACATTTTCTTGGGGGAAAATATACTATTTTAAAAAATAATAATAGAATAGTCTGAAGTGAAATGAAAGGAACAGCCAGACCCTGATGGCTCTGGATGAAGCAAAGGATGTGAAAAGCCACACCCTGGGCACGCACCTGAGCACCATGGCTACAGGACATGTTTGTATGTCTAACATTCATGTTTTTAAGAAGTCTCATGCCTGGGAAGCATTCCTTCCTGTGTGCATATTGGCTTCTGTGAAGTATAGCACCCCTTTTCTGTGCCAGCAAAGGATGACTTGAGTGCTGACTTAACTCTCAGCCTCCTTTGTGCCTCTGACTCTGTTGTTCTTTTTCACTTACTTTTTCCCAGAGTTAACTGTTCTGTGTTGTTGACTGTACTGGAGGGACAGGATGGAAAATGAAGTGCTCAGTGTAGTTTCCATGCACATTCACAGTGGAGGATAAAATGCAAGCATTCTGCATGCAGAGCAGGCACTTCGTTATGGTCACTGTAGACAGGGGTCAAAACAAGCTGGGGAGATGGCCCAGTATGTAAAATGCTTAACTCTTAGGCATGAGGACCTGAGTTCAATCCCCAGAACCCATGTAAAAAGCTAGGTATGGTGGCACCTACTTACAATCCCAGAGCTGGGAGAGTGGAGACAGGCACATTCATGGGGTTCATTGACTAACTAACCTAATCTAATAGCCCCATGTCCAAGCGAGAGCCCCTGCCTCCAAAAACAAGATAGATGGCCTCTGAGGAAAGCCTCAGGTTGACCTCTGGCCTTCACATGTGTGTACAACAATGTGTACATGTTCACATACATATCTGATTTATTAAGAACAGATTGGTGGGCATGATGCCATCTCAGCACCTGCAGTGGCATCAGTGAAAGATTTCCGTTGGTAGAGGCAGGAAAGCAAGCTCTTCTAGGTCACAAAGGACTCTGAAATCACGGACGCCAGAGAAACCTTCCACCTTTAGCTTTGTTTGCTAAATGTAGAATGGTGACTGTACTTTTCATCCACTAAGGAGATGTTTATTGGGTCTTACTCTGTACCAGGAACTGCCCTAAGAGCTATGGATGACAGTCATTAATGTAACAAAGAACCCATCCTTTGTTCTTGAGAACATTTTAGAGTGGGAGGTGGGTGTAAACAAATAAGTGACTGTCAGCTGTGATGAGGGCAGGAGGGGTATGGGATAGCGACACAGATAAGATGCTATTTTAGGTAGGGTGCTCTGCCAGGACCTGTGAGTAATTGCCAGATGATGGGGCAGACCATTGTCTACTCCTGGTCTTTGGACCATCTCTCCTGTAACAGGTACTGAGTTTTTGCTTTGAGTTTCAGGAACATGACAAGTGTTTTATTTTAGCTGTCTAGACTTTTTCTTCTCTGACAGTTGCACACAGATACATTTTTCTCTGAGGCTTCTACTTTCCAGTGCTCAGTGCTCATTCACTAAGTGTAACTATGTTTCACAAGGCCTTTTAAGTGCATTTCATTACCTGTGCTTGGGTTGTTCATAATACACTTACGCTTCTCATTATACTTATAATATCTGAGCATTCAATCCCATGAGAAGTTCTGAGCAGAATTTGTGGATAGTTGTAAATGCATTTTTTAACCTGTTTTGATGCACACTTAACTATTTATTACCTTGTACTTTAGTTATCTTACAAAATACTGATTCTCTGGAAGGCCTGTAAGAGAAAACAATCAAAATTATAGTTGTTAAGAACACAGCCTGACTATATTTGAATTCCAAACGTGGTACTTCCTAGCCATATCATCAATGGCAAATTATTAAATCATCTGAAATAATTAATGTGCGTATTTCACTGGGTTCTAGTGAGACTGATTTGGAAAGGCCCTTCATGAGTACTGTGGTCACTTCCTCAGCTGATTTCAGGTTGCAGTCAGAACCAAAGACCTTCCTGTCTTTGCCACCTGCTGATCAAGGGCAGCTGTTTGCTCTCCGCTCCTGAGGTCCACCCTGTAACCCTCTATTGGCCTCCTTTTCCATCCTGCTGACAATGAGCACTATGTACCTCAGTCATCTTAAAGAATCTGGGTTGGAAGTAGGACCGTGTATTTAGTCAGGGATCCTTAGAGGGGCAGAATTGATGGAATGAATATCTATATATTAAAAGGAGAATATTAAATCCCTTACAGGCTGTGTTCTGGCTAGTCCAACAATGGCTGTCCTTTGACAGAAAGGCCAAGAACCCAGCCGTTGTTCAGTCCACAAAGCTGTATTCTCAGCTGGTCTTTCGTGTACATTGGAATCCCAAAGAAGTAGGTTCTAATCCCAGCAAAGGAATGCCTCAGCAGCAGGATAGATGAACTTGCTGGAGATCAAGCAGGTAAAACACGAAAGCTTCCCTCTTCCATGCCCTTTTATGTGGGCTGCCACTAGAAGGTGCGGCCCAGATTTAGGGTGGGTCATCTGACATCAAACGATCTGGACTTAAGGTGTGTCTTCCTGTCTCAGATGATCCAATCAAGAAAAACCCCTCACAGGTATATCCAGCTGCTTGAGTTTTGGTTGGTTCCAGATGTAGTCACGTTGACAACTAAGACTAGCCATTCCAGGCAGCTTTATCTTCTGTCTCCATTACTACCAGGACAGCAGAGGTGAGAAAGGGACGGCGAGAGCCATAGTTACAGTCTGGAATCTTTTCGCCCTTTGCCTCTTCAACAGCCCTGTTCTTCCACCCCAGCTTGAAGCCTGCCGGTATTTAGACTCAAGGGGATGAAAAACCAGTTTTGTCAGCCCTTCCTTCTGGCCTGCCCTCCCTTAGCACAAGTCAGGAATCTGGGGCTTTTGTTTTGTGATGCTTTGCGGGTAGAGGAGAACTGTGTTCACTTGGGCTGGCCACTCCACACAGTCTTCCATAAAGGAACGCTTCAGAGAGCTGAGCCTCTACAGTCGCTGCTATTGTTATTCCTGAGCCAATCTCCTTGATCTAAGTGTCTCTCGCTGCCGTAAGGCAGTGGTTCCTGGGTCTTTGCATGCCATAGGCTAGAAAGTGTGTTTTGTTAATAGACGGCTGGCAAAATGTTGCCAATTCTTGATACTATCAACTAAAGAGCAGCATTGTTTGAGGAACCCTGGGTTTCTAGCCTCTCTCGTATTCTCTCCCCGCTCAATGGGAGGATGAAATGAAGACGGGACAGCTCTCCTCAGCAGACACTGAGGGTTGGCTCGCCCAGCTTCAGTCCAGTGAGTTTCTTCCCAACCGGTACTGTTTGGAAGTTTCAGCCCTAGAGGGGCTTAGCCGCAAACCTGGCTCCATGTCAGCTGGGATTGTGGCTAACGTGCTGGCTTCAAGCAGCAGTCTATAGCCGGTTCCCTTCTCGGGCCAAGGGAAACACCGCGTCTGAGCACACAGCCGGAGGAGTGCTGTGTTTGCCGGAGTTTCTGGAAAATTGCCTTCTTTCTCTCTTTCACTGTGTTTGGGTAAACAAAACATGGCCTCAGAGAGCTTTTACAGGAGAAATTATAGAAATTCCTCAAAGCCCGTGATCTCATTTTGGATCTCCTCAGGATTCCTCATCAAGCTGCAATTAAGCAGAGAAAAATTCTGCCTTGGGGTGTGATTTGAGTGACTCATCGTGTTGTGACTTGACTTTCTGCTCCTGCCTTTCTTCGCCTGGCCTGTCACCACCACAGTTTGACAGCTTCTCCAGCATTTAGGCTAAAAGTGAAGCGCTGAGTCGAAGGGAGGGCAGAGCAGATATCCACTGCCTGCCTGCCTGTATGTCTGTGTCCTCCACCGGGCAGCCCGGTAGGAACGGCCCTCTTCTCTCTCTCTCTCCCTCCAGCCTCAGCTTTATGAGCCCGTGGAGCCCGTGGACTTTGAAGGACTTGTGATGACACACTTAAACAGCTTGGACGCGGAGCTGGCCCAGGAGCTGGGGGACCTCACCGACGACGACTTGCATGTGGCCTTCACACCCAAGGAATGTAGGACTTTGCAGCCCTCTCTGCCAGAGGAAGGGTAAATTATTTTCTCAAAATATGAGAGGGGAAGGATGTTGATTCTGGACCTCTTTTTCTTTCTTATTTCTTGAGATAGGGTCTCGCTGTGTAGCCTAAGCTGAACTCAAAGTGGCAGTCCTCGTGCCCCGGGCTCCCAAGTGCTAGGATCACAGGTGTGCTGCAGCAGCACACCCAGTTTTGAAGTACTCTTGAAAAGAAGCAAACTGTGGGTTGGGGTGGGCTATAGGGCAGTGGTGAAATGCTTGTGGAGCATGTGCAAGGTCTTGGGTTTGATCCCTAGCGTTACAAGAAGTTTGTACATTTTTTTTAATTAAACAAAACATTTCAGGGCCGGAGGAGCTGGGTCACATGGTTCTGTGTTTGCTGCACAAGCATGAAGACTTGAGTTCTTATCCCTAGCATCCACAGAAAAGCAAGGCATGGTGACATGCCCTAGGAACTCTGGTGCTAGAAAAGCAGGAGTAGCCCTGGGCTTGCTGACTAGCCAGTCTAGCCAATTAGTGAGCTCCAGGTCCACTGAGAGACCCTCCCTCAAAAACTAAAGAGTGATTGAGGAAGACGTCCAACATCTGCCTATGGCCTCCACATTAACGCACAGACTCATCAACATACACACACACACACACACACACACACACACACACACACACACACGTATTTTAAAAGGAGAAAAATTACTCAATCCACTAAAATACAAAGCACATATAGCATTGCTACCTAGATGTAGACAGTTTGTTTGTTTGTTCGTTTGTTTGTTTTGTGGTGCTGAGGACTTAGCCCAGGGTCTCACACATGGTAGGCAAATGTACACGGTTTCTAAATTGGTTTAGCCAAAGGCTTTGGAAACTAAGACACAGTTCAGAGGATGCAGTGGAATGGGATGGGACAGTCCA
>CABHPQ010000702.1:20212-39356 GCA_902168405.1 Peromyscus aztecus | reverse complement strand
CAGAGGATGCAGTGGAATGGGATGGGACAGTCCAAAAGAAGCTAAGATTACAGGCCCTGGAATTGGACTGTTGGGTTCCAGCTTAGTGGCCATAGGCTACTTATGTGACCTCAAGAAACCTCGTGGTCTCTATTTGCAGTGTCGGGAGTCTTCATAACAAGTATTGAAATGCCTCTACCGGAAGCATTTTATGGGCCAGTAAGATGGCTCAGCAGGTGAAGGCACTTGGCTGCCATCCTGACAACTTGAGCTCTATTCCCAGAACTGACTCACTCAAGTTGTCTTCTCTTTGCCACATATATACATACACACACACACACACACACACACACACACACACTAAATGAATGTTAAAGAGTTTTAAAGGCTAAAGAGTTTTAAAGGCATTTTATTTGTTTCCATCCAAAGGTTTGGATGGAGCTAGTAACCTAAGTTTCCATGCATGCTTATTGAACATCTGTTGTGCCCTGAGAAGAAAAGATGAGGAAGAGAAACTCCCTCCCTTTGCTGAAGTTTCATAAAGGGGAGAAGCATTGGAGAGTGAATATTCAAGCAACTATTTAGAACCGAGTTGCTGAGCATGGCATGGCAACCGTGGCCTCTCATCTGAATGAAACATAAGCAGCCGTAGGATGAACACCCCTGACTCTTTGAAGATTTTGAGTGAACTTTTATTTCATTAAACCCAAATTAAGATTCACACTCCCTTGAACATTTTGAGTCTTCTCGTTTTCCCCAAAAAGTCCCAGGAAGGAGATTGCAAACACGAAGCCTGCCCTCGTTGCTCTGAGGTACCTTTGGGTCAGATTGTGTTTCCTCACAGTTGAAGGTGACCGGACAGCTGGGAGATGGGAAGTCCCTTTGTTCTCTGCTTGGGTCACTTTTCCTTCTCATAGCAAGCTAGCCCTGTGTGCGGGTCTATTCTGTGTAGGAAATACTCATTTCCCAAAATGCAGACCTCTGTCATCACTGGACACCTCTCCCTGGTGTCAGGCCATTTATTCACGGGTGGTTTTAATATTGATAACACATCTTCATCTTCGGTAGAGTCGTGTTCTTTGTGGGGGTATTTATGGTTAGTTGCCTTAAAATGTGACCAGATCCATGGAAGAACTGGTATAAAGTCCGGGAAGTTTAGAGGAAGGAGGACTTTTCAAATTCAGGTAAAGAAGGCAGGTTTTCCTAGAGCCATTTTGTGAGTGAGATACTGTTTCGTTGCTATGACTTCTAGTGGATGTGTTACCTTTCTGATGACTGTAAGTCCACCTGTCCTATCTCAGCTGTTACCAAAGTCTTCTGCATAAACAAGGCAGGCAGGGGAGTGCATTCTGGTCGCCATGAGAGTAAACACTCGTGACTCTAGACGAACACCCTGTGCCTCACTCAGATCCTATGCTGAGTAGTGATCTGTGGTGGTCATGAGCCTGGCCCTTGCAGGTCCCAGTTCGGCCACTTGGTCTCTGACTCGGATTGATATCCTTACCACCTCGTTCTTCTGCATAAGAGTAACAGCAGTGCCTGGCCTGTTTTATCCACATGTGCTAAGTGCCTGAGTCAGCACCCAGTGCACGGTAAAAGTCACCTAAGTCTAAACTAGCATAGGGTGCTTACTGTGTACCAGACACTCTTCCAAGCACTTTGCACGTTAGCATCACATCTTCATCATGGTTCTCTAAAGGAGGCGCTCTTACTGTTGTCACCACTTCCTGGTGAGGAAACTGAGACACAAAAGGATTGAATGACCGGCATAAGGTTGCAGAGTCAATGAGGAATGGAGCTGGGATTTGGGCAGTGAAAGGCAAGAGGTCTCCTATCTAGCCTTTGCAGAATTTGGTCTTGGGCTGATAGGAAGTCCAAAGGTGAGTGTAGCACAAATTGTTAGAAGGTCTTATTAATAAAAACAAACCCGGAGCCAGGTATTGGGGTGAATGCTGAATGATCAGAGAAACAGAACAAGCCACAGCCACCTCACCTTGCCAGTTCATCACCTGATCCTGTTTCCTCAGACTGGAAGTCTCTGTGTCCTCATCTGAATGGATCTCAGCTGAACTGTTGCTCAAAAGCCTAAAAGCTTAACCAAGGCTTAGTTCCTCATCCTCATGCCTTAAATACCTTTCTGCTTCCTGCCATCACTTCCTGAGATTAAAAGCATGAGTCACCATGCCTGGCTGTTTCCAGTATGGCTTTGAACTCAGAGATACAGGCAGATCTCTGCCTCTGAAATTCTAGAATTAAAGGTGTGTGTGCCACTATTTCTGGCCTCTATATCTAATGGCTGTTTTGTTCTCTGACCCCAGATAAGTTTATTAGGGTGCACAGTATTTTGGGGAACATAATATCACCACAGGTGAGTACTGTTCTGTTCCCTATGTTAGCCAGTTTCCCTTTACTGTAACTAAAATGAAGAAACATTTATTTTGGCTCACGGTTTTAGAGATTTCAGCTCCTGACTGGGTGGCTGCATTGCTTTAGCCCTGTAGTGGCAAAGAGTATTACAGTGAGAGATGATAGCAGAAGAGAAGTAATTTGTGACCACTTCATGGCCAGGTGCAAAAGACAGGAAGAGAGCAATGTCCCACAGTCCCCTTCAAGGGCATATCCCCAGTGATCAAGACCCTCCATAAGACCCCACATCCTGAAGAGTTTGCCATTTCTCAATTGTGTCATGCCAGTGACTTAGGCTTTAATGTGTGGGTCTTAGGAGGACATCCAGGATCCAAATGATAGCATCCCTGTTTTACAAATGCAAAATTAAGACTCGTAGTATAACCTGCAGGGAGGAAAGCCCAGAGGCCTCAACCCCAGACAAAGAACTACAAGCAGCTAAGGAATGTTGAGATCCAGAGAAATAATCTTCCCCAGGGAAGAGCACACCAATACCAAATTTTAGCCCCGAAAACATACACATTCAAGTAACATTATATGAACTGAGACAGTTGTAATTATGAATATGTGTGTGTGTGTGAGATATAGATATACACACATTTATAGATGTAACAACAATTAAAGGAAAAGAGCCCAGCTGGGTGGTGGTGGTGCACGCCTTTAATCCCAGCACTCGGGAGGCAGAGGCAGGCGGATCTCTGTGAGTTCGAGGCCAGCCTGGTCTAAAAAGTCAAGACAGCCAGGGCTACACAAAGAAACCTTGTCTCAAAAGAAAAAAAAAGGGGGGGAGGTCATGAATTTGAATAAGAACATGGGAGAGTTTAGAGGGAGGAAAGGGAAAAGGGGAAATGATATAATTCTATTATAATCTAAAAAATTTAAATAAAAAAAACCTTTCAGCTTTTAGACCCGTTTAGTATTAATGTGTTTCTAATAATACCAAAAGCTTTGCGACTGTCATTATTTCTGATTTCCAGACTGTGAAACACATGGAGAATACTCTAATGGCACACTTCTCAGCAGGTATGATAGGAATCCAAAGCCTATGTCTATAAAGTCATCAAAGCCTAAGACAGCTGTTCTTGGCTTTTTTAAATGGAAAACACACGCGCCCTAACAAAATTACATGAAAGCAAAAAATTTACCTGTTAGAAATAACTATTTGAACTTATTTTTCTTGTTTGATGTTTAATCATAGCTGTTTCTCTCTACTAGTGTCTTAATGCCTTCAGGCATAGATGTAGTTTAGCAATTCTCTATAACAAAGAAACTCACAGAGCTTAAAATGTCAACATATTTGTTTCATCAAAGAACAAATATTGCCTTAGGAATGCTTCATACACTTAAAATGAATGGGCAAGAATACCCCTAACATTCGTGTTGATACAGATTTGAAATGGTGTTTTGTCCCTTAATTATGGCAAGGAATTATTTTATCACTTTTGCTCAGTAATAACTTGTTTTTATCTTATTTTTCACCTAATTAGAGTTGAACTGGATCCTCATGTCAGAGACTGTGTTCAGACCTATACTCGAGAGTGGCTGATTGTGAACCGCAAGTAAGTTTATCCTCTCCTTATATGTAAATGCTAAGTAAATTTTGCATTGTGTTTTCTTGTTTTTCAAATTAAATGACTTATTGGAGGGTTTTTAAGGTTACAGAAATACTGAACAGAAAGCCCTGAGATTTCCCATGCACCCCCTCTCAGAGCATCCCTCATGCTGGGCACACACTGACCACATCCCCAGTCCTGGTATCGTTTTGAGCTATGTATTTGATGTGTTTTGACACATGCATACTGAAATGCTTCTGCCCTTGCATCATCAAACAAAAGGGCTTTGCTGCCCTGGAGATCCTGGTGCTCCATCTGTTTCTGCCCCTACCCTGGTTGATCTGTACCAGTCTCCTTCATAGTCTGTGATCTCACCTTTCTCCGTCCTGTCTCCTTGTGGCTTCAACCCTCGCTTTCTGTTATCACAGAAAAAAAAAATCTTTCATTTTACAGATATGCTACAGTCTGTTCATCTATTCAGTTGGGAAGAAAATCACATTCTAAACCTGAGGAATAGAATTGCCTGTTAGCCATTTACAACTCTCAGGAGGCTGAGGCAGAAGCATGCTCTGAACCCAAAGGTTCAAAGCAGCCAACTTGAGCAGCATGACAAGACCCTGTCTCACAAAAATGATAAAAAAGGAATGCATCTTTTTGTTTCCTTTTTTTTCATTGTAATGAACTCCTAGATAAAAGATAGTTAGTGAATTGAAACTTGGCCTCAGATTCAAATATGTTATTAGAATTTGTGACCCCGAGATAAATTACTTGCTAGTCTTCCCATCAAGAGAGCATTTTTATCTCTGGGTTAATAAAACATTTTGTGACATTTTTTTCTGAGGTTTCTATCCCCATACTAATGACCTTCACAGCACAGTCTTGTGAGAAGCGTTGGAACGCAGGAATCCCTGCTGTGTGTGCATGTTCATGTATACATGGACATGTGTGTTGTGCAGTAGGCTGCGGGCTGTCTACAGATTGAAGCCCACTCACTCCACTAGAGACTCCTCAGAAAGCCTGGGACATAAGCAGTGTGTAAAAGGTAGCCTCCCCTGTTCCCTACTCTAGCAAGAATTACTCTTATTGGGGATAAATAATGAAGGATGCTTGGGATTGGGTTTTACCCAGTTCCTCTAAGTGTGCCATGGAATCTGTGCTAATTTTTTTTTTTTAGTAGGGTCAGTATTCATACTGTTTCCAATAGCTGAAGAGGAGAAAGAATCACTTATAGAAAGTAATGACAGCAAAGCTACATGTCAGTCTGTCTTCTGTTCTAACAGAAGTGGAAAATGAAGTTTGCCAGCAGGCAAATAAGATTATGCCTTGCTACTAATAAATGAGAGATTTCAGAACAAGTTGTTCTCGAGCTTCAAAATGTTATAATTAGGGGCACTTTTCTGGGTATTTAAAGTTCTAAAAAAGTCCAAGAGGGAACAATAAACAGAGAGGTCCAGTGCTCTAAATTTGGTTTTCAGATTTATTTCCTATTTGAAACACTGTACATGTTCCTTCTCATGGCAGCACAGACTTTGGAATGCTTTTTTTCCATCTTCCACAAATTTTATTTGAAAAAAAAAAAAAGACTTTAGAATGCTCATGACAGAGTTTAGAAACGATAGAGAAAGAAAACCAAAATAAATGAATTTCGTTCTATGTAGGAGGCCATACTTGATAGTGATAATATAGGGCTTGAATCAAAGCCTTTGGATTATATGTTTATAGAAATACTAACTCAGACTTTAGTACTATTTTTTTAGCCTGCATTTTCAATTTTCACAGTAAGGGAGGATTTAGTTATTCTTTCAGAACACAGTAACTAATGAGTGTAAAATGCGTGTGTATCACAGTTTATCCAATCAGTTTTAATGTTTAGATGAATCCTCATTGTTTTGTTTTTATACTTACAATGCAGCAATGTCCTTCTCACTGAAACCCTGTGCACATTTATTATGTTTTTCCTGTGGGGAAAAACTCTAATTTCTGTGCCTAAGGTATATATACAAACATAAGACTCAATAGTAGATCAAATATGCATGAATTATATAGCAAATATTAGCAATTATAAAGTATCATTTATTAACATTCCCATTTTTGTGAAAGCATTGTCATTTTTGACATTTTATTTGATTATCTGATTGGACTTTTTTTTCCCCCATATATTTGTTGGCCACTGGTCATGTTTTCCTTGGTGCACTACTTAAGAAATTTGTACAACTCTATTAAGCTATTTGGTTTTATAAAACTTTAGATAACTTTTTCCCTTTTCATGTTTAGGGGTGAATGTATGTTTGTATGCTTATGTGTGTGTGTGTGTGTGTGTGTGTGTGTGTGTGTGTGTGTGTGTAGTTGTGTATGCACATGCATGTGGAGCCACAAGGTTGATGTTAGGAATCTTTCTTGATTACTTGTTCACCTTATACATTGAGGCAGGGTTGCTTAATCAAACCCAGAGTTTGCAGATATGGCCAGTTTGCTTAAGGGATCACCGTCTTCACCATCTGAGGCTTTTGGGTGAGTTCTGGGGGTCTAAACTCTGATCCTCTTGCCTACACAGCAGATGCTTTGCTCCCCAAGTAATATCCCCAGAACTAGAGCACTTTTATCATTAAATATATTAACCCTTCTACCGTATAAGTTCCTTCCCCAGTATATTTTAACATTTAGAATGATTTATGTATTAAATCCATAAGGTATTTTCTTTAAGATTTTTATTTCTGGTGTCATGTTTAAAATCTAATTTTAATGTAACATTAATTTGGATAGCTTTGGGTTAAAATATGGGTCTAGACCTTTAGACATGTGGCTGTAGTGTCTGTTCCCTCGTGTGTCCCATTCCTTTTCCAGAAGTGATGATTATCCATACACTTGCTTATCTCTTAGGAAACAGCATCTGTTTATATTATGCCAAGCATACTGGGGATGGAGGTTACCATTGGCTCCTTCTCAGCACACTCATGTCATGGACCAGTTCCCTTCCCCAAAACAAACTAGTTGGCAGAGGAAAGCCTCCACTCCAAAACCCATTGACAGTTCCTGACAATCTTTGACTAGTGTCGTACAGAAGGGCATGTTTTCCTACGCCTGTGCTTGGTTCTCTGGTAAAATGAATCTGAAATGCTGAGAATGAAAATTACAATCCCAACACACACTTCTCCCAAAAATCATCCAGTGCCTGTGTATGCCCAGAGTACTTTATTCATAGGGAAAATCCAGGCACCCTTCATCACCCAACACCCAACATTTTGTGTGTGTGTGTGTGTGTGTGTGTGTGTGTGTGTGTGTGTGTGTGTGTGTACACCAACAAAATACATATCCATACAATTGTATACACAATGCTCATATCCTTTCCCTATCCCCTGGACACCTCACACACACACACAACAAATCCCTCTCCAACTTCCATGTCCTTTTTTTTTTTCTCTCTCACATTACCACTGGATCCAGTTAGTGCTGATGGCATTCACATGGGTGTGGGGCAATCAACCACAGATGGGCACTGTACCAGCCACAACATCCCCTAAGAAAAATGATTCCCTCTTTCCCAGTAGCCATCAACTACCAATAGCTCCTTAGCTAAGGGTAGGGCTGCATGAGCCCCTCCCTATCCAAAACACAGAGAGATGGCCCAACAGTTAAGAGTACTTGCTTCTCTTCTAGAGGGCCTGAGTTCGGTTCCCAGCACCCATGTTGGACATCTCACAGCCACTGTAACTTAAGCTTCAGGGGACTCAGTGAAGACATTCATATAGACACACACACACACACACACACACACACACACACACACACACACACAGAGAGAGAGAGAGAGAGAAATAATAAAGTATTTTATAATATAATTACAGTTTTTCTCCCTTCCATTTCCTCCCTCTAAACCATCCATATTCCCAGTCTTGCTCTCTTTCATATATATATGTATATGAAAACATAACCAGCTGGTGTGTTCTTCTGCTCTCGGCTTTCCTTAGTTGCCTGTGGCTCTTTGTGTGGGGTTGAGGCCTCACGGGTCCCCCCCACCCCCCGTCCACTTTGGCATATCCATTGTCATTTTCAGCTCATGTTAGGCCGTCATGTGGGTGAGACTTTATGGGAGCAGCTTCTGACATTATTAAGAGACACAATTTTATAGAAAATTCCCTCATCCTCTGGCTTTTACAGTCTTTTCACCACCTCTTTTGAAATGTCCCCTGAGCCTCGGGTGTGGAAGTTCTTTTGTAGATGTATCTATTGGAACTGAGCTTTACAGCTCAACATTTTGATTGGTTGTGGTTTGTCTCCATAGTCTCCATGGTCTCCATCTGTCATCCTCATACCTCATCAATGTCTATCTTTTTATATGTTACAAGCATACATTTTATTTTTCAATAATATCTTGGATATCTTCTTGTTTCAGAGAACTTTTTTTTTTGAAAGACTGCCTTGATTTCCTCAGAGGAAAGGATATGATGGATATGTAATTGCCTCCCCTTTCCATAATGATAAATCATAGTACAACACCTGATCTCCACATGATTGTGGCTATTTTTGAAGGTAGAAATGAGACCCTTGTATCTAATATGTTCTGATTAGTTCTACCAAATTGTTCTCCAGAAAAGCTGTGATAATTCACTCCACAACCAGCTTAGCATGGAACTACCACTTTGATCCACTTCCTTGCCATGTTGGATATTATTAATAAAAATAAGTTAAATTTCTCCAGTTTTGTTTTATTGTTATTTTAAACTGTGGGCTGTTATTACCTATTTTCTGAATGCTCATTCATATGTTTGGATTTTATTCCCTTAGTCTAAAAGGCCAAATATATATATATATATAATATTTATATATAATATTTATATATACATGTACCCCCTGTATATACCATGAAATCCTGTCTCTAGGGATTTGAGTAAATGAAATGAAAACCTATGTTCACATAAAGGTCTCTATGCAAATACTTATAGCATTTTCATTTGTAGGTGCCAACATTACAAATAACACTGAATGTATTCAAGAGGGTAATAAGAAAACAAACTCTGGTAACGTCATACAATGGGCTACTACTCAGCAATACAATGGAACTTTTAAGCTACTGCTCTTGCAATACCAGGATGTTGCCAGATTCATTGTACTAAGTAAAATAAGCCAGCCAGTACATAATCGCATGATCCCATTTATACGACATTCAAGAAAAAGTAGAGTTGTGAAGTTAGAAATGGGGCCAGTGGCTTCCAGAATCTGGTGTTGGAGAAAGGAGTTGACTACAGAGGGCGCGGGAGAATTTGGAGAGTCTGTAGAACTAACCAGTGTCCTAATTGAAGTAGTGTTCACATAACTGTGTTCGTTTGTTAAAACTCAGAACTGTACTCCTAAAAGGGTGGATTATATCAGTCTTAGTTACTTTTCTGCTGCTGTAACAAAACATCATGACCAAGACAACTTAGAAAAGAAAATGTTTAACTGGGTTTGCTGCTTCAGAGGGTAGAATCCATGATGGTGGAGCTAAAGCTTGACAGCAGAGCAGCTGAGAGCTCACAGCTTGGTCCTCAAGCAGGTGGCAGAGAGAGAACACTAGGAATGGCCAAGTCTTTTGAAACCTCAGAGCCTTCCCTCAACCCCCGGTGACACACCTTCTCCAACAAGACCATACCTCCTAATCCTTCCCAAACTGTTCCACCAACTGGGGATCAAGTGTCCAAACATATGAACTTATGGGAGACCATTCTCATTCCAACCACCACAGTAATTGTGGATCACAAGTGATGTGTAGAAACATAAGATAGAAAAGGTCTCTTTTTTTCCCCCCTGTGGTTGATTATGCTATTTTCTAGAATGGAACAGAACTGAGCTTACTTTCCATTGCTGTGATTAAAACACTGACCAAAAATCAACTTGGGGAGAAAGGATTCATTTGGCTTACATGTCCCTATCTCAGTCACCATCGAGAGAAGTTAGGGCAGGAACTGAAGCAGAGACCATGGAGGATTGAGGCTGTGATCAAAAGAAACAGCTCTTACCTCAAAGGAATAAAAGTCATGGTTTAATCTGGAACAAATATGAGTGATCGTGGCCAGGGAACATACATTTAGATCTCACCAAATACAATGTTCCAATGTGGAAGCGGTTTTGTGGAGTTTTATAGTAACCGAACAAAGAGTTATAAGCCAAGTTAAAAATACATTGGTGGATGCATCAGAGTGGTGAGTTACATCAAGATGGGGGGAAATCTCTCCTACATGTCTCAGATGCTGTCTGATGATTTCTTGGCTTTTGAGTTGATGGAAGCTGGTGATCTGCTAAGTTAAATTCCAAAACGTTTTTATTAGTCACAAGATGTTAGTTCCGACACAGAGGTCAGCTAGGAAGGGCTAGTAGGGGGCTAAAGCTAGCCCAAGAAAAAGTATAATTGGACTGTGGACTTGCAACATTCCAACCTCTTTACATCATTATATTGTATCAGTCAATCAGTCTTGGCAGACACAGCTTCTTTCCGTGAGTTCTAGTTCACACTGCTTTCTGGCTTGCTCCCCCTGGCTTGCCAAGCCGGCTTTCTTATACCACTCTGAACTGCCTATGCGAGGGTGGCACCACCCATTGTGGGCTGGGCCAACCCACATTAATCATTAATCCAGAAAATGCCCCGAAGACTTATCTACAGGCCATCTGATGGAGGCAGTTCCTCAATTAACGCTCTCTTCATATATGATTCCAGGTTGTATCAGACAAACAAAACAAAACAGCAATGACAAAAATAACCGGCACAAGGACTCCATAGATTCAAATCCCAGCTCTGCTGCTCAGCAGTCCAGTTACCCAAGGCAAATTAATTATTTCCTTGATGCTTTGTTGCCTCTCAGGGGGGTAGCGATTAGAATGGCACTCTGAGTCTAGGGGCCAGAGCTGTGCCTTGGTGCTGTGGTGCTCACCAGTCATGCACAAGGCCTTAGCACCAATCCCTGGTACTGGAAAGAAAGAAGGAAGGAGCAGGAGAGAGAACATAGTACTTCCCTTGTGAGTTTCTGTCAGTAAGTTAGCACATTAAAGCAGCAATCAGAAGGTTTTTTATCATAAGTTAATTACTATTGACTATTATTCAGATTATTAATAGTATACAATATGGCTGAATTGTTCTTACCCAATTGACAAGTAACTTAAATTAGACCAATTACTAATGTTGTATAAAGATTTTAAAAAACAGGACAACTCAATAGTATAAAAGATTTCCTGAAATTTGATGATTCAGGTTATATTTCACACCACAGACATTGTAATTTATATATTCATAGGATAATGATAAGATTTGGAAAGTGTAAGACTTTTAGGGCTTATATTACAGTTATAATTTATATGACTTATATTATAGTTATAATTTAACATGTAAGAGCTGTTCCTTCCGGCTGGGCCTCATGGCACATGCCTATAACTCCAGCACTAGGGAGACGGTGACAGGAAGATTGTGAGTTCCAGGCCACCTTAGGCTACGTAGTGACTTAATACCTACGTATTAAAAACACACATGTAAGGACTGAAGAGAAAGCACAGTGGTTAAGAAGAGCACTTGATTGCACTTGCAGAAGGTTCCATTCCCAGCACCCGGATGGTGGCTCATCGTCATCTGTAACTCTTGTTCCAGAGGACCGGATGTCCTCTTCTGGCCCCTGCAGGCACCAGGCACACACATAGTGTACAGACATAAGGCAGGCAAAAGCACCCATGCCCAGAAAATAAAAACTTCAAAAAACGTATATATGTATGTGTTTATACCCGTGTTTTACTGTGGTGAGTGAAATGGGATTTTAAACATCTCATTACTATAGTAATAATTGAGTAAGCATGAACTATTGTTTATGCTATTTATAAAAAATGAAATATCACGATAGACACTTCAATTAGCGTGTCAAGGGAATAACCCTTCAACTCTACACCATTTACTTTACTGCACTTTGGGGACGGGCGGCAGCCTGCTTTCTCCAGAGGTGTGATCCTTAACGAAGCCACTTTGCCTTCCATGGACATGTCTTTGTCATCCAAAACCATGCAGTCAGGAGGCACTGATTTAGTTAGCGCCTTTATTCCTCAATTATCTCCCGGCTGCTATTACATTTCTCTGTAATATCTAGAGATGGACTTTTATGCCCTTGTTCTCGGTGATAATGGCTTTGAATCCCACTTAATGGGCAGAGGTGTGGGGTAATGGCCGCTCGCGTTCCCTCCCACTGCCGTTCAAGTTCTGTTGTTGACATGCTTAAATCAGATAAATAGTACCGCTGTGAAAGACAAGAGAGTCGACTCATTTCTGTCACTGAGTATGAAAAGGCTGAATTATGTAAAATACATCACCTCCTTTTGGAGAAATATATTCCCATTTTTCTGGTTTTTATGTGCCTGTGCACGTGTCTGTACATGTACAGAAGTCAGTCTGAGTAGCTTGCAGGAGGCAGCCCTTTCCTTCCACCTTGGGTCCTGAATATTGAACTTAGGTGATCAGGCTTAGCAGCAAGCTCATTTACCTACTGATCTACCTCACAAGCCCAGAAAAAAATATTCTCTTAAAGTATTTGCCTGTGATTCTTAGCCTGGAAGATTCCTTGACTAGATCTCTTCCTGTGTTTCATGTCTACAGTGCCAAGTTTATCTAACACTTTTTTAATAAGTCTTTTTTGTTGTGTGTGTTTTGAAAATAGGCACAGACTTGATGATTTGTGGGGGGCTGTGTTCATTTCTTATCTAATTCTCATAATACCTTCATAATTTTGTGTGGATTTGTGTTCGATAGCATCCTTTGGGGGGACGGTGAGGATCTTAGGCCCTGTTTTCCCTGTCATTTTCTCTAAATGAAGCTGGGGTGATTAACTTCAGAATATTTTCCAGGTCTTGGTGATGAGTCAAACTCTCCAGTGATTAAACATGTTTACGTGCTATTTATTTTTGGTGTATTATCCACAGCGACAGTGAAACATTTCATGAGTGTTATGGGCAGCATCATAAAAGTCCCTGGACTTTGTCTTTCGTCCTGAGTGATTAAGGTGATTCTGCTGGAAGGTCATGCTCAAGGAGAGCAGGGATATCAAGGCATGGGGTATCACCTGTTTTATTGCTCCATTTTTACTCCCAGTGAACTGGTAAACAATTAAAAATTGAACACCTCAGTGCATATAATTCAGTTACTCCCAAAACACCATAAAAATGTCTCCCCGATCAATAATTGCTTATTATGACACACATTTGTCGTGCTGCCTGTCAAGGCGCTCCGCTCTCTTAAAGCATGGAGAGCAAGCCAGGCTCATCAGCCTACATGGTAGCAAGCAGTAACCTGGCTGTGAACATCATCACGGCCTGCTCCAGACCTACTGTGTGGAGGCCCTGGTCAGAGGCTTCTGCCAAGCCTTTGCCGGTGTGGCCAGACTGTCACCTCCTTCTGTGAGTGTTTAAAACATCTTGTTGATGTTTCTCCTGAAGCTTTTGTCACACTGTTCGTTGAGCCCTAGTGGCCTGTCTAAAGTGTCTTCACTGTTAACCGTGCCGTCTTTTTCAGCAGACTGACTTTCCTGAGGGCAGGTACAACTCTCAGCTATAATTTTTAGGAATCTTCATCCTTGGTATCTTATTCTCAAGAGAATTAAAGTTATAAACATTTGTTGAATGAAAGGATGAATTAAACTTAACAAGCAAATATCCATCTCATAGTTTAGACCATGGCTTTAGCAGCACACCAAGGAAGAGGACTTCACAGAGCCCTGGAGACGAAGGGGGGCACAAGTTCAATCGGGACAGTAGCCTCTCAATCCGAGCTTTGTAGCGTCCTATAATGTGGAGTACTAAAATGGGCTCTTTCCAGAGCTCTGTCCTTGTTTCTGATCGCTAAATACATTTCCCCTACAAAACAAGGTAGTTCTGCAGAAAATGGAGATATTAGAAGACTTTAAATTCTATATATTTATGAAGTAAGTGTCTGGACTTACAGTGCATTCATTGACATTGCATGGGACGGTATTGTCACTGATGCTAATGATAACAGCTGGCATGTGACTGTCTTTGTTGCTACCCTAGAAGCAGAACCTGGGGCAGGGATGCCGATGCATGTGGTTTTTAAGGGTGAGTCTTTGGGAAAAACCTGGAGAGGAGCCTACTGAGGATCGGGTCTCAGGTCATAGTTAGCCTTGGGCTGCAACAGTCTTGTGGAGAGAAAAGCCAGACTGTAAAAATGTCTGACGTGTGGGACTGTTGTGTTCTGATACCAATCTTTATAGCTGCCATGGAGCCAAAGAGATAGGTTGGCATGGGGGACAGGAGGGAAAGATGAGCTGCCAGTTCCTGTGCTCACACAGCTGGAGAATTGGTGCACAGGTTGGTGAAAGGAACCCGACTGGAGCCCAGTCATTTTTACTGCGGTGCCACGTGCCTGACATCTTGCTTTCCTTTTATTTGCAGGCAACCTCAAATGTATAGAAAAATTGTAAACATAAACAAAGACCTCTTCCTAACCATTAACCATGTGAGACCAAGTCCCTGACCTGCTTTTCCCATCACCCCACCTACATTAGTGCGTAATTGCTACAAACAAGGTCATTTTCCATTATAGTTGTCATATGACCCCACATTCTGAAAATTAATATTTCATTACCACATGGTGCTCAGATTTCAGTTTTCATCGAATGGCTGAAGAATGGTCTTTGGAGAGAACAAAAGAATGTTCTTTGGAGAGCAAAAGAATCCAGTTCCAAATTGCACACTGCACTTAACTGTCATATGCCCTTGGTCTTAATCATGCTGGAGGACCTTCTTAGTGTGTATTCTTACTTCCCTGCCTTTTGAGATTATGGGCCAGCTATTTTCTAGAATGTTCCCTATAGCTAGAGTTTTCCTGCCTGGCCCACGGTCAGGATAAATCTCTTTTCACCTGCCAGTCCCACAGCCGCTCAGACCCAACCAAGTAAACACATGACTTATATTGCTTACAAACTGTATGGCCGTGGCAGGCTTCTTACTAACTGTTCTTATATCTTATATTAATCCATTTCTATAAATCTATACCTTGCCACATGGCTCGTGGCTTACCGGCACCTTCACATGCTGCTTGTCCTGGCGGTGGCTGGCAGGCAGTGACTCCTTCTGCCTTCCTGTTCTTTCTTTTCTCTGTTAGTCCCGCCTATACTTCCTGCCTAGCCACTGGCCAATCAGTGTTTTATTAGCAACACATTTACCATACAGAACATCCCACAGCAGTTCCCCTCTTTGGGTTTGTGATGATAGCCCATTCCTCATCAAACCTTCATTCTCTTTCTATCAATATGGAGCTATAATTTCCTCTTTTGTTGAGTGAGTTAATTCATGTCTGTTGTTCATTTTGATGTCCAAATGCTCTTCAGTTGGACAGTCTCAGTCTCTCTGACTGGCACTTAGGTCTTCTTTAGATGGCCCCAGCAGTCGTGGAAGACATCCTTGCTCTCTGACCCACAGTTTTCCAGGAACTCGTAGATTGTTCCTTCCTCCCCCAGAATTAGTCCTGGCTCTCAGATGCCACGGCGCTTTAGTGGACAGTAGTGCTCCGCAGCCAAGCTGCATGTGGGAAGCGTGCTCAGTTTTGCTAAGGCATTGCTCCTCTAGGCCTTTCGCTGAAGAGAGTGAAAACCATGAGTTCTTGCTGACATGAACACCCAACTTCGTGGTGTCTGCTCTAGTGGTCTCCTTTTGGCTTTTTAACTCCTTTCTCTGGAGAAATGTAGCTCCAGGTTTCTACTAAGTTGTTTGATTCTCCTGTATGTACCATTGCCCACATTCTCCTCTACCCCGGTATCCCTCCTCCTCCTCCTCTTCTGGTCCTGACAACAGGCACACCATTCCTGCCTGGATGAGCCTTCCTTACCTTTTCACTGACACAGCACCAGGATGTTCCTCCACAGGATGGAGCCTTGTCACCAAGCCCAAGTCTGACACCTTGTATCAGGTGTCCCTTCTAATAAATCTTCATTAGACCCCGGCTTGGTGGTGATCACGTGCCAGGCTGCCCATGCTCTGACATCTTACACCATTTGCGTTCAGATTCACCACTTCATAGGGCAGCACTTTCATAATAAGTGCATTCCTTACCCTGTCCTGGATTCAAGTTCCAGTTCTGAACATCTAAGGCTACTTTCCACCCGGCTACCATGTTCCAATATACCTAAAGGCTTTAACACCTAATTGTATAGGAAGAAGAAGGAACGGGGAGAGTGTCTGAGAAACAGGAGGGGACGTGGGGGAGAGAAGAAGGGAGAGGAGGGAGGGAAGACAGGCACAGTTATCCTCTGATCTTCACAAATGTCCCTTAGAATGAGCTTTAGTTCTCCTCCTTTCCACACCTGGGGAAAATGTGGCTCAGAGACTCGAGGCCACCCGCCCAGATCTGCCTCTCTTGACTAGTTCGTAAGGAGCCAGCGTCTGAACTCGGGCCCTTCCCACTCAAGAGCCAGAGTCTGCCTGCTGCACGTTCTGGCCTCTAGAAAGAAGGCTTTCGTGAAGTCTTTGGTCTTTGGGCGTTCCTGAGTGGGTAAGAAGGGTGTTTAAGACAAAGCCTGGGGTTCTCCTGGGAAGCTGTAGGCTGTATTCATTTCGTGCGCACAGTTGTCCTCCCAGTCTGCCTGCTTTCCCATCTTTCTCCGGTCTGCACACAGGCTCACTGGGACCTGGGCTCTGTTGAAGCCCCAAGGTGGGGCGAGTAGGCTGGGCTGCCTGTAGCCAGAGGCACTGAGCCGACTGTCTTAGTACCTACTCAGGGGTGGCTTCTTCCATGCTGGCACTTCTGGAATGAGTCACCTCTCATGCTTGCCAGCCTCGGCCTCTCCTCAGCCAGCGCTGCTACCCTTTCTTCCAAGGGGAGCACCGGGACTTTCTGAGCTTGTAAGATGGGGAAGTGGATGCTTAAGGGTGTGAGGAAGGGGAGAAAAGTTTGCACTGACTCCAACATGGGCACACTAGTCTTACCGTTTTCCACAGCGAAAGTCACAAAGCCTGACAGCAATATCAGGCTAAAGTGTATATGTAATGAAGTGAACTTCAGCATCAACCTCTAATTGATTGATTTGCCAATGCCTTTGGGATCCTTGTAAAGAACTCCACAAGACAGTCTAGCAAAATGGAAGGGGTGGGTGCATCTATTAGTGTAAAACAGAAAAAGAGATACGCATTCTGTGCCCCCAAAGGGGTCTTTAGAAGAGCAAATTGGATTTTATTTTGTTTGCTATAGTATGTGGACTTTTATCATCAAATCAAAAATTCAATTCAGGAAAGACACCTTTGAATTTACCCATGTCCGTCCATCCCTCACCCTGTGAAGAAACAGGCAGAGAGACATGACCTGAAGATGATGATGAAGGCAGGCACATGTCTGTACTTGTGTGTCGTGTGCTAGAGTGTGCACTCACCTGTGTGTGTTTGCGTGTTTGTAAGTCAACACGGTTAGAAACAGGTGTAATTTGTGAGATGGGTGGGGGGTGGGCTGGGGGGGAGAGGGTAGGGAAGGTGGGGAGGGAGGCATGCTAATGTGGATATAGTCCTAGTTGCTAAGTTGAATTTTCTTTTTTCCTGTGGGCCAAGTTTCCCTTGAAAAGGAGGTTGTAACTATTTTCTTCTGAGTCAGTTCTCTTTGGAGCCGACAGTCCTACAAAAGTAACTGCAAGTTCCATTGTGGAGGTTAGAGCTGCTTCTGAGGGGCTGCTGTTAGTATTTAGTCTTGTTTTCCTGTTCACATAGGGCTTTCCTGAGCTAGTAACCACAGAGCCAGTGCATTCTCATTGGATCTAATTACAAGACAGTGCTTCTTCCTTACCTGTCTTTGCTACTACTTTGGTTACATTGTTTCTTCATCTCAGGTAGTAGACCACCCACAGTGTAGACACGCTGTGTGTGTGTGTGTGTGTGTGTGTGTGTGTGTGTCCATAGATCACCCATGGCTCTTTGTTTACTTATTTATTTGTGAATGTGGGTATTTGTGCCCACAGAGATGAGAAGACAATTTGCTGGGGTTGCACCTCTCTCAAGCCATAAACCCTGGTAGCAAGCAGCAACCATTGAGCCATCGTGCTGCTCCCCTGCCCCAGCTTTTTTTTTTTTCATTTATGCATGAAGAAGGCCTGCCATCCGCCTCCATGTGGCTCCCTAGAGTTCTAAGGTTGAGAATAACTTTCAAGAAGTTGGCAGACTTAGGAAATCCCACACCAGGTCTTCTCCCAAAGAACTCTGTTAAAAGAAAGTAAATTTTGTAAAATAATGTTATTCGGGTATAATCCACTCTTCATTTGCAGTCTCAGAGCAACTAGAACCAAAATAATTCTCTGAAATACTTAAAATAGTTATTACATCTAAGCAACTGTTTAAAACATTCCCGGGAATACTTTTGTCATTGATGTCTTTGAACAATATGATATGTATTTTTAATTTTTGTTTGTTTTCAGCTGCTTAGGAATTTCAAACCAGAAATTATCGTAGACACATTTCTTGATTTTTTTTCTAGGCATTTATTCTTATGGCCATTTCCTTCTTTTTTAGTTCCTAATTCAGGCTGCTTTTTGCCCTGCCTTATTACTGTAGATTGGGCTGGGCACACAGATGGCCAGGGGACCCTGAAGCTGGCCAGTCACAGTAAGCCAGGCTCACAATAGTTGCCAGGCTGCTCTTGCAGAGAGCTTCTGGGCTGTTTGTCTCCTTTTCTCAAAACAAATTGTTTGTCTTCTGAGCACAGTAAGATCTAGAGACATCCTGACCTCCCTACCAAAGGCACTGGGGCGTCTCCTGCTTCCTTCATACGATGCACTAACATGCCTTTGGTACCTGCTGTGTGTGCCACTCTCTTCCTCCAGGCCCTCCCTCTCCGAAAGTTATGAACTGTGTTTAACTCATTGCTGGCCTTCCTACAGTTCTGGCTTTACCTGTTGGCCATTTGACCTGCCTAATAAATTCTCACCTCACTTGCATGTCCAACCTGTGTGGTCTTGATAATAATTGCAGAAAGCACACCAATTAAGTGTGTATACACTTTGTAGCATGTTTTCTAAGAAGCCTCTCAGTCATTTTTAAAAAATGGGGAATATACACATTGGTTTCTACGGTTATGAAATATCAACTCAGGGTTCTCATGTTTCCCATCATGGTCTGTCTTCTCCAGTGATAGCCCTGGTGATTCTAATTTAGACCTCTTTCATAGTGTGTGTGTGTGTGTGTGTGTGTGTGTGTGTGTGTGTGTGTGTGTG
>CABHPQ010000702.1:0-20202 GCA_902168405.1 Peromyscus aztecus | reverse complement strand
GTGTGTGTGTGTGTGTGTGTGTGTGTGTGTGTGTGTGTGTGTGTGTGTGTGAGAGAGAGAGAGAGAGAGAGAGACAGAGACAGAGAGACAGAGAGACAAAGAGAGAGAGACAGAGAGACAGAGTCAGAGACCGAGAGCACTCTGCCTCTGACCCTGACCTATGTTCCCATCCCTTTGACAGAGTTGAAATGAAGTTCCCAGAGTGGGGCTATGAATGTTAGCAAAGAATGTTGGTCCGTACATCATTTTTGTATATTTTTTCCTTAGCCATGTCCTGCTTTTCTTACTGATGATTAAGAACATTGATGTGGAGATGAAATGGCTTCCTCTATTTTTATCTTCAAACAATCTCTATTTGCTGCTTCTACACATTGCTAGATTTATTTCAGCCTTTTACACTGGGGTCACAGTTTAGCTTCAGCTTGGAGCCAAGTGCCCCCCAGCTGAAATGACCGCACCTCTACAGTGACATTTTCCCAGGCCATTCCTGCCTTTCATAATGGGCCAGCCAGGAGGCAAGTTTGAAAGTCACTACAGCAGAGCCTTGTGTGAGGCTGGGTGCATAATTAGATGCAGGCATTACAAATGTCTTCTGTTGAAGACTCCTCTATGACTGTCTGCCATTATGCCATTATTTTTAATCTAATGCTTCTTCCTCTTTCTCCCTCCCTCCTGCTCCTCATCTCCCTCCCAATCAAATCATATCAACAATGAAAGAAACCAAGGAAGTTCAGAGTTTTGCAGCTTTAAAAAGACCGGATCACGGAGAGATTTTCACAAGACGCTTCAGAAGCAGACGTTTGAGTCAGAAACTTTGGAGTGCAGTGAACCAGCCACTCAGGTATTTCCTATCAACAAACATGGTTGCCAGGTGACGGGGTGGTTCTGCCCAAGGCATGCGGTCAATTTTTAAAAAACTAGAATAAAGGTAAGACTCGTAGAACATTCAAGTAGCAGGAACTCTGCTGTCCGAGTCAGTGGCCATTTTCCTCAAATGGTTTGTAGCTGCAGAAATCAGTATTCAAATAGAAACCCCAAAGCACAGTGATTCAGATGGAAAAAGTGAAGGGCCTGAGTTGGGGGAGACCTACAGTGGTCCCTCCCTGTGAGAGCCAGGGTGATTCAAAGCCTTCACTGTGGATTGCCCAACCTTTCTTACTGATCCCCTCACATCACCTCCCTGTCCCCAGGCCCTATCATTAACCTTTCTGGGTTATAGTTTCCTTCCCTGGAAACCAAGGATGGCACTAAGCATCTCATGCGGTTATGTGAGGAGTGAGTGAGTCAGAATGTGTAAAGACTTTAAGCAATGCCAGCTTCACTTATGCCAACAATGCCAGTACCCAATAAATGCTGGCTACTATTATTGCTGTTGCCATTATTTTCATAAAATGGTAACTTTATGATTCAATGCTGTATGTACCCGTGTCCACAGAAGCATTACTCCCAGCAGCCTAAAGATGGAAGCAGTTCAGGTACCCACTGTGGAAGAGTGGAGCATCAAATGTGGTTGCCTGGCAACTGGAGGGGAATGGGTATAGTTTCAGTTTTGCAAGATGAAAAGAATCATGAAGATGGACAATGAGCATAGTTGTACTAAAGTATGAATGTACTTAACTCTACCAAAAGATGACTGAGAGGGTATGTTTTATGCTATATGTATTTTACAACAGAAATGTAGAAGAACTAGCAATGATCCAAACATGTTTGTTTTTTTGTGGGCTCACGTTATAGGTAAGAATACAAACAGGTGAATGAGTCCCCCACTGCAGCTGTAGACTTTTGCTTGAATAGCCAATGCAGTTCTTCTTTGTTGGTGCTTGCTCCTGGAACCATTACTAAAGTCCTGTGGTTACTTGTATGAGGTACCCAGCCCCACACAGGCCCTGCTGTAGTGACTAATTGTACCCCAACCCCATCTATCCTTATTTGTAAGCTTAACACTCAGCTTTAGAGTGGATATGCGTTTTTTGAAGGCTCCTTAGAGTTCATTTTATTTTCTAACCTCAAAACCCAAGCTCTGGGGTTGATTAGGAAAAGGTCTCTCTGTTCGCAGTCCAGGCTCCTTGTGCTATACCTTGCCCCAACTCTGTTTTGCTCCAGGCTGAGATGTGAGTGTGCTTCCTAAGAGACTTGGCTTCAGCCAACAACTAATAGGAACATAGTGTCATTTCAAATCCTTGTTCAGGACTGGCTTGTCCAAACTGATGCTTAATGACATGCTTCCAGGGAAAGAGCCTCTCACTTCAGGATAGTCCCACCAGGAAGCCAAGACCAGTTATGTCAAGTCCTTAGTTTGTTAAAAACAAAACAAACAAAAAACCTCCTTGAGCCCTGAGAGTCTAGAGACCCCAGCTGGAGCAGTCTTGAACCGTCCCCGAGCCTAGTTCTCATGTGTGCCCCTTGACCCTCACCAAGGTCAATTGTTTTCTCTAACAGACAGGACCCCGTCGCTTAAACGTGCTGTGTGATGTGTCTGGGAAGGGCCCCCTCACCACTTGTGACTTCGACCTCCGCAGCCTGCAGCCTGATGAGCGGCTGGAGAACCTGCTGCAGCTTGTGAGTGCCGAGGACTTTGAGAAGGAGAAAGAGGAGGCGCGCAAGACCAATCGGCAGGCCGAGATCTTTGCCCTGTATCCGTCCGTGGACGAGGTGGGTGCAGGTTTCCCTATGGGGGAACATCGGCGACGACAGAAACTGGAAGTATTTTTCAGCTCTCTGCACTGCAGAGCCATTTTCTGACCATCATACCGATGGGGTGTTTAAAACAGTAACTAGAATTTTCATAGTGCTTTAATCCTCTAAACATTTCAAGGGTCTGTATACAGAGTCTCGCTCAGAGCCAGCCATCCAGTTAACCTGGGGATGTGTTTCACAACTCATCCATCAGAAACACATATTCCCGGTGGCCCCGATGAGCACGTGGAAACACCTGCTTTGAGCATGCTCTGGACAGAGATAATCACAGCCATGCTCTCAGTGTGTGAAGCTTTAGAATCCCCTTTTCCCACCTCTTTATTTACTGAAGTTGGCCCAGAGCGATTTAGGCGTTGCCTGTAGTCACTTGCCGGAGCACCTTGGATGGCATGAGAGGTGGCCATCGTTGGAGCCTTATGTGTTTTGGCTCCTTGTTTTGTAGGATGTTTTCAGTCTCTACCTTTGCTTGTCGGGTTCCCTACACTTCCAGGGCTTGCCAGGACAGACAGCTGCTCTGTCTCTGCTGCTCTGCAAGTTTTATAGAAAACTCCGTTGCCAGAACCAAGACCTGGGGGCTGGCGAGATGGCTCAGTGGACAAAGTGCTTGCTCTGCAGGCCCGGAGACCCGAGTTCGATCCCCAGAGTTCACATAAAAGTGGTAGGAGAGAACTGACTCCACAAAGTTGTCCTCTGACCTCTATCTACCCATTGTGGCACACACATGCCCAGGTGTACACATACAAACATGCACATAAAAATAATGACAATGAGTAAGATCTGGGGAGATTTTGCATAAAAGGTAATGCACCTGTCTTTGGATGTAAATCTTTGAGATTTGGTCCCCAGACCCAGCAAGACTTCAGAAGGCCTGACCTGCCCTTGCACAGCTGCTTTTCCTATGACCCAGCTCCCTTTGACTCACTTCCCACTGGTCTAGGAGGGGGACAACAGGAAGGAGATGCAGCAGCAAGTCCACTGCGGCAGTGTCATACAGGACAGTGACCAGCTCATCATCCAGCCCCACCCTTGGGAGGATGTAATGGGGAAGTGTCCCTCAAGCCCTTAGAATGCCTTTCCTAGAGTCGCATTTGTGATTCCCCCAGCAACACGGCCGCTTACATTTAGGCCCCCAGTTGCTCCTCTCTTATCTTTGTTTGCCAATAATCAATCTTTCTTTTCTTTCTTTTTTGTTCTTTGTGGGGGGGGTGGTTTTTCAAGACAGGGTTTCTCTGTGTAGTTTTGGTGCCCATCCTGGAACTCATTCTGTAGACCAGGCTGGCCCCGGAACTCACAGAGATCAGCCTGGCTCGGCCTCCGGAGTGCTGGGATCAAAGGTGTGCGCCACCACCGCCCAGCATAATCTTGCTTTCTTATCTACTTATCTTAGTTGCAGTTTTGTCTGAAGCCTCAAATCCTCTGAAGCAGATTAAAAGTAAATGTCTTGGGGCCAGAAAGATGGAGCAGTGGGCAATGGTGTGTATCACCAAGACAGATGACCGGAGTTTGATCCCCAGAACCCACATGCTGGAGTGAGAGAACCAGCTCCAGAAGGTTCTCTGACTCCACCCCCTCCTGCCCCCAGCACACACAAATATATAAATAAATGGAAAAGTTAGAGAGTAATCGGATGCATTGAAAACAGGCTTTCTTACCATTAAATAAATCAGTATCTGGGGGCTGGGGAGCCAGCTCAGTGGGTGAAATGCTTGCTGCCCAGTGCCTGCATAAACACTGGACACTGGCATTTCCCTGTAACTCTAGCCCTGGGAGCAGAATTGGGGGATCCTGGGGGCTCTGCCAGTCTACCCCAAATGGTGAGTTCCAGGTGGGAGGCTCTCACTAAAAAATAAGGTAGTGAGGAAGCCCCCTGATGATGACCTGTGGCCCACATGGGCAAGTACACATACACACACACACACACACACACACACACACACACACACACACACACACGAAGTATCTTTCTTATATGGGGCATATAAAAAGTGTTTCATAGGAAGAAAATAGAAAGGAAGCAACTAAGACTTGTGGGTGGACAGATAGAGAAAGATTGGTCAAAAGATATAAAGTTTCAGTTAAACTGGAGCACTGGATTGTACTGATTTATTTTACTGTATGATGACCACACTAAGTGATAAGATAGTATATATTTTTAAATTGTTAATAAAAATAGACTTAACTTTCTCACCACCAAATGAAAAGATAAATTGGCAAGGTATTGTATAAGAATCTTCTTACGATGAATACATAAACATCACATTTTTTCCCATAAATATGATTTTATTATCAATGTAAAATATTTATTTTAAAATAAATTAGGAAGAATATGGGCCTTAATACCATCACCATATTTTGAATTAGAAACTAAGGATGGAAACATTTAAGCAGTTTGTTCAAGATTCAGCAGGTGAACTAAATTAGAAAGCAGGGGCCTGACAGGCTTCATGTTTGCTTACATGCCCATGTGTGAAGACCCAGTCACTAGCACACATCGCTGGAATACAGACAGTTCTTCTAACTTTTCAACCTTTATTCACAACATTAAGACTAAACAATGAGATTTGTCAAGAAATATTAAATCCGACAGGTTTGGCCTCTACTTTCTTCCCTTTCTTCTCATCTCCATGGCGATGGGATGCTAAGTGTAACGTAAGAGACCAAAGTGCCAGGCGGTGGTGGCACACGCCTTTAATTCCAGCACTCGGGAGGCAGAGGCAGGCTGATTGATCTCTGTGAATTTGAGACCAGCATGGTCTACAGAGCGAGATCCAGGACAGCCAGGTCTACACAGAGAAACCCTGTCTGGGGGTGGGGGGAGCGGGAGAGAGAGACTAAAGAGGACATCAAATGAGAGAAGAAAGTACAGGAAGGAAACAGGATGAGTCAGACATTCACCATCAGAGTCTCCTTAGATTGAATGGGAGGATTTCCAGTCTGATTCGATTGAAAGAATGAACCATAAACTGTTTTTAGGAGCATTGTTTTATGGTTTTTGAGACAATGCAGAAATTCAGATGGGGGCTGAAAGTTATATCTCAGCTCAGGTCCCAGTGGCCTACTTTTATTGAGTGGTGAGGAATGCTGTGTAATTACCAGACCAGCTACTTGTAAACTGGAATGTGTAAAATGCTTGAGAGCCTCTACACCAGCCCTTTAGTATTTTGAAGTTGTTCTCAAAGAAATCATGTTTGTGCTTGTTATTTGAACCTTAGCCAAGAAAGTCCTATGGAGCAGAGGTGAATTCTGCCTGCTCTGAAAGGATTATAAATGCTGATTTTTTAATGGCACACTAATAAGATTATTTTATGTTACCACTATTTTATTTCCCAATAAAGAACATTAGAAGGGCAGATCCTTTTGTTGAAATTTTAAGAGTCTGTAGAAAAGGCCAAAGTTGGATTCAGTTGCCAAGTTTTCACCATGCAAGCCCTTTCCTGATTCTGACTCTTCCTATGACAGGCTATTCTGTGTTAACCCCTCAGAAAGATGTCCCCCTTTCACTCCACATCACAGAAGAGTTTGCTGCACAGTCTATAGGTTACAAGTGATGGACTCGAACTACAAAACAATTTTTAAAAGAGGAGGCGCGTACTCACTGGCCCTCATAGCCAAATCCCAGGAAGTCAAATGTGGAGTTGGCCACTGGATCCGTGGGATCAACAAATAATGCTTTCTCCCTCCCTCTTTCTCTTGTCTTAACACTGCACACACTCACACACACACACACACACACACACACACACACACACAGACACTCACTCATATGCACACACATACATACACACATAAACCACATACATGTGTATACACACATAGATTCATACACACATATAACACACACATATACCTATACTATACATACACACACATACACAAACACACAAAAACTCTTATGCACACACATACCCACACACATAAACCACATACATGTGTATACACACATAAACACATCCACATATGCATATACACACACAGATACACATACACACATAGATACACATAAACACATACACATTCCAGGATGATGAAAACCTCAGGAATCCACTAAAGCATCCCATTCCTTCCTTCTGCTACTTGGGTTTTATCTTTTATTTCTGATAAATGTGAAGCCTCAATAAATTCAGTTACAGGAAGCCTAGGAAATACATTATCCAAATGTATGAATAGGAACCTTGTTTAGATCCTGATTTACCAAACTGGCACAAAATATTTAGTGACAGTATGAAATTATAGTTAGTTTTTAGGTCAATGTTGTTATTCATGTTTTTAAAAGTCCCCATGTGTACTAAAATACTTGCAAATGGAACTGTATGACGTGTGGGAACTTGCTTTTAAATAGTTCAGTATTAAAAGTGGGGAACTGGCCAGGGGGCATACAGACAACAGGGGCCTGAGCTGAAATTGTTGGTGCCAAGTGTGCATAAGTGGTGGTTCACTTTATTAGTCTGTCTGCTTCGACATATGTGTAAAATTTCCTCAACTAGAGCTTATTTCAAAGAAGATTCTAAAAGTTCTAATTCAAAAACCAAAGCTACTATTAGAAATACGTAAGTGTGATGTCTTTCTAGTCAGTGGGTCTTCCCTGTAGAGATGTCTGTTCTGGTAATCATGGAAGTCCCAGCTTACCCTTCAGGACTCCAGCTGGGCTCCTTAGAAGGGAAGCCAGGAGGGCCACCAGCAGGATGCCACCTGGGACCTCAGCGATGGGAGCTGTGGGCCGGGGAGGGAGGGGGAGGCTGTGAGGAGAGAGGGTAGAGCGGTGGTGAGTTCCCCACTTGGAGCATCCCACCACGCTGGGTACAGAGTTACCATGAAGTGACAACTGCTGTTGGCACACAAGCAAGCACCCCAACAAGCGCACAGAGTAAATAAATATAAATGTTAAAAAAAAAAAATTAAAAAAAAAAAAGACCTGGAAAGAGAATTGTTCTGAATGTGTGTTTGGAGCTTCCGAGGGGGAGGAAGACCAGAGCTGTGGATTTTTGTAGTGGTGTCTGGTAGATGTTACTAAGCCATGGCCATGTTTGCATTTCCTTCCTCCCCACATAACCCCCAGGCTCTTTCTCTTAAATGCTCCTTTTCCGAGAGGAGAAAACATTTGCTGTACATGCTGGCTTTGAGTGTCCAGGGATGGACGGCAAGCTGTCTTCTCAAGACAGAGCAGGGCTCCGCTCTGGAAATAGAGCAGGGACAAGGGCAGCCCTTCCTCCCCTGGCTTTCCTCCAACTACAAAGCCCTGTGGGAAGTTGCTAATGATTTCTCTTCCAGGAGGATGCTGTGGAAATACGTCCGGTACCGGAATGTCCTAAGGAACATCTGGGCAACAGAATACTCGTCAAGGTGCTGACTCTGAAGTAAGTATCAGGCACACTGAACTGATGTCTGCCTGGCTTTTTAGATAAAGTTACGCCTGCATCATCAGCCCTGGAGTCAGGAAGATTCTCCCGGCACCTTTTCAGTAGAGGGAGCATTGGGGTCATGGAAAGATAGAGCTTAGAGTTGACTAGACCTGGATTCTGTTCCTACCAAGCCTTCAACAACCAATCTTCTATGATATGGAAAGCAAACACAGGTGTCTAGAAAGTTAGGCACATAAGGTAATTGTTAATTTTCTTAAATTATTAAAAATAACTGTGGGTCGGAGGTGTAACTAGGTGGTAGAGAACTTTCCTAGCATGTATAAATCTGAGACCCTCAGTTTGATCCCCATCTCAAATTGAGTTACAATTGCTGTGATGAAACCCTGTAACCAAAAGCAAATTGGGGAGGAAAATGTTTATTTGTCTTATGCTTCCACATCCATAGTCCATCAATGAAGGAAGTCAGGCAAGGAACTCAAACAGGCCAGGATCCTGGAGGGAGGAGCTGATGCAGAGGCCATGGAGGGGTGCTGCTCGCTAGCTAAATTGCCCTCTGTGGTTTGCTCAACCTGCTTTCTAATAGAAACCAGGAGCACCAGCAGAGGGGTGGCCCCACTCAGGATGTGCTGGGCCCTCCCCCATCAATCACTAATTAAGAAAATGCTCTACAGGCTTGCCTACATACAGCCCAATCGTAGGTAGGCATTTTCTCAGTTGGGGTTCTCTCCTTTCAGGTGACTCTTGTCTGTGTCAAGTTGACATAAAATTAGCCAGCACAATTCCCTAGCACCAAATAAATCAAATGAATGAAGAGTTACAAAAGCAGTAGTGAATCCAGCAGTGCTCAAGAATCAATTCATGCTTGTTCATGAACTCTTGACGAAGCACGCACACACACAAAATATTTCATATTAAAATATTGTCGTTATAAAGTGTACATAAATGAGAAAATAAAATACCTCAGTACTTTCTTCATGCACCCCAGTGCATTGCTGTGTGCTCCCCCAGAGTGCCTGCAGGCTGCTCTTCCTCTCTGCAGACTTTAGAGATTAGCTTTTCTACATTTTCACATCACAGACCTCTGTGAAAATATAGGAGAAAATATAGTTTCTCCCTCAGTGGTAGAAAAACGTGTGTAGCATGAGTGAGGCCCTGGTTTCACGCTGAGGTGAGTACATAAGCCAGGCATTTTGTCACACAGTCAGGAGGACCATCTGTCTCATAGTCAGTGTGAGGCTCACCTCCATAGTTCCTAGTTCGTGATTACACATCTGGATCCTGCATTCGGGGCTTCGTTTCAACCCTGTCATCTTCTCTGGGAATTTGGGTTCTTTCTCAGACATGAAGACATTAGACCGGATGACCTAACCTGTGATTCTGATGTGTTGTCTCCCTGGTTCTGCCCCTCTACTCATGCAGTGACCAGCGCTGGCTTTGTTACAGCTCCTTCTCACGTTAGCCAGCTCCTGGGGGGGGCGGCAGGGCCTTTCCTCTGCACTGCTGTCTGCCACACTCACCCCCACAAATACTCAGTCAGGCTACACTTAGATGCAGTGGGTTTGTCTTTGGGACTAGAGGAACTTCCCCCAAGGCTGACACTCACTAAGCCTTCCAGACTACCTAATACATAACCTGCAGCAGCTGTTCTCACAGACTGGGAAACTTGTCCTGCTGAGCTAGACATGAATTATTTAAAAAACCATGGAGTCACTTAAGCTTCTTTAGTGAGAATTGTCAAGGCAGTTTCTAATGATGTTTTCCCAGCTCCCAGAAGGGAAATTAAATACAACTGGTGTGTGCAGCCAATACCCTTGGCCTGTTCAAGTGACATTCATACTTGTACACCCTGGAGAGAAGAGACAAACCAAAGAAATGGTCCTAACTATAAACTGGATTTTAAAAAAGAAACTTTAGAAACTTTGTCTCTTCCCTTGTCCCAGAACCAAAAGGAAGCTCAAACTCCAATCCCTGTCCTTTCTTTCCTGTGTGTTTTCTCTATCCAAATTTCTGGCTTCTCTATGGCCAATTCCAGTTATCCAACCACTGGCCCTGCCCCCTTATTCAAGGTATAACTTTATTGGGCCGCCTCAGGAGTGTCAGAGTAAAACCAAAATATCCCACAAAGTATTTAAAGTAGGGGAATCTTTTAATTTAAAATTTAATAGCCTCGGGGGGCTGGGGAGATGGCTCAGTGGTTAAGAGCACTGGCTGTTCTTCCAGAGGTCCTGGGTTCATTTCCCCACATGACAGCTCACAACTGTCTGTAATTCCAGTTCCATCGTATCTGATACCTTCACACTAATGCACATAAAATAAAGTTAAATAAATTTAAAAAAATTAATACCCTCATACACAAAGTAACAGACATTAGTATCTGTGTCTCTTACATTTGTGGGGTTATCCCTCTATTTCTGGAATTGTGTTCACATTTTTAATGATTTTATATATCCATGCGCTTTTAGAACATTCAAACTTATCCAGACTAGAACCATATTGATATTTTTTCTCTCTCTCTCTCTCTCTCTTTCTCTGACAGGTTTGAGATTGAAATTGAGCCTCTGTTTGCCAGTATTGCCCTCTATGACGTTAAAGAAAGGAAAAAGGTACGAAAACGAAAAGAGCCCATCCCCCACACACACATCCCACATGATTCTTTGGGTTCATGTTTTCCACCTCACTTCTGTGTGGCAATAAAGCACATCAGATCTGTGGAGAGAGGTATATTTAGGGTGTGTGTGTGTGTGTGTGTGTGTGTGTGTGTGTGTGTGTGTAGGGGTGTGTGCTGCATGGGTGAATGTATGTGTGTATTTGCAGGTGTGTGCACATATGTATATGTGTGTGTAGAAGGCCAAAGTTGATGTCAAGTGTCTTCCTTGATCTCTGCACATTACCCATGGAGGCAGGATCACTTAGTTGGACCCAGAACTTTCTGACTTGGCTCATCTGGCTAGCCAGCTTGCTCTGGAGATTCCCACTCTCCACCTTACAGATGCTGGAATTACAGCTGTGCCCACCTAGCATTTATGTATGTTCTGGGAATTCAAACTCAGACACCCATGCTTGTGTGTCAACTGCTCCCTGCTGAGCCCCAGTATCCATATCAGATTTGAAAGCAAATAAACATTGATAGCTCCAGGTTTTCTTTCTTTACCATTTTTTTTTTTTGTAAAGAACTGATCTGGAAATTCATTGTTTGTGTTCTTCAAAGAGTCTTTAAGGGAAAGGCTGGCTGGAGGCAGTGCTGGTTGGATCGAGAAAGAAATAGTACTTGAGGTCGTGTGTCATACAAAATAATGTGTCATTTTTAACAAGTCCAGCTGTGCATGTTTTTTTTTTTCCTCCTGGAGTTCTTTGTACTGTGGAATCGGTTCGTTGTGGGCCAGGGGAGATGACTGCGTGGGTAAGGTGAGAGCTCTTGCTGTGCAAACATGAGGACCTGAGTTTGAATCCCCAGCACCCACATGGAAAGCCAGGCATGATTGCACATTCCTGTATCCCCAGGGGAAGGATACTGGCTGATTCTAGAGCTCACTGGCCAGCCTGTCTAGCTGAACCTGCAAGCTTCCAGTTAAGTAGAGGTCCTGTCTTAAGGCAGTAAAGCAGAAAGCGATAGAGGCAGATATCCTGCTTTTGCTTCTGCATGTAACACACACACACACACACACACACACACAGGGTTGGGGGGAGAGGGTAGGGAAGAGAAAGAGAGAGAGAATATTAAATGGGTTCATTGTGAGCGGCAGATATCACATGTAGCAACTATCTAAATTGATGGATTCACTGCATGGTGAAGACATCACCAACTCTGAAATATTTTTCCATTGAAAAGAATTCAGTGACCCAAGATTCCTCCTTGAGTTTTACATGTTCCGTAGTTTAGACATTTGTAACTCCAACTGGATGACAATCATGCCTCTGCCATTCTTCACCTGTGTAGCTGGCTGCACTGAAGGAAATGTGCAGCTCTGGAGCAATGTAGTAGATGGACTTGGTATTGATGAAGAGATTAGATGTTATAACAAACAGGTCTTGGAGACTGGAGAGATGGCTTGGTGGTTAAGAGCACTAGCTGCTTCTTCAGAGGACCTCAGTTCAATTCCTAGCACTTACACCACAGTTCACAACCATCTGTTAACTCCAGTCCCAGGAGATCTGATGTCCTCTTCTGGCCTCCATGGGCACTGCATGCACATGGTGCAAATACATTCAGACAAAACACCCATATACATGAAATAAAATTTAAAAAAAAAAGTTCTCAGTTGGTTTGAGCAGCAGTTCTCAGGGCTGGAGGGGTGACTTAGCAGAGCACTTGCACAGCGATGATGAGGACTGGAGTTCAGATCTCAGCAGTCACAACAAGCCAGGTATCCCCACAGACACTTGTAACCCCAGCCCCGAGGCAGGTGAAGACAGGAGATTGCTGACTTCCAACCTAACTGGGGAAAAAAAAAAAAGAAAGAAAGCAAAACAAAATAAACAAACAGACATGGTTCAGGAGAGATTCCATCTTGAAGGGGTAGGCAGTGAATGATGACAGAGGACATTAACACTGTTTCCTGGCGTCTGTCTGCACACACAGGTGCACATACACTCACACATACATGCACGCAAACACATACATACATATGTAAAATCCTTAAAAAACACAGCAGCTCTCAGACGTTAGTGTGCACACAATCATACATGGTCATACACGGGTTCTAAGACTCCATCACCGGGTTTCTGTCCCTGTAAGCCTGGATAGGGCCTGAGAATTTTCACTTCTTTTTTTTTTGTTTTGTTTTTTGTTTGTTTGTTTGTTTGTTTGTTTTTCGAGACAGGGTTTCTCTGTGTAGCTTTGCGCTTTTCCTGGAACTCGCTTTGAAGACCAGGCTGGCCTCGAACTCACAGAGATCCACCTGCCTCTGCCTCCTGAGTGCTGGGATTAGAGGCGTGCGCCACCACTGCCCGGCTGAGAATTTTCACTTCTAAGAAGGATTTTTATTATGTGCATTGGTGTTTTGCCTGCATATGCATTTGTGTGAGGGTGTCAGAGCCTTGGAACTGGAGTTACAGATAGTTGTGAGCTCCCACGTGAGTGCTGGGAATTGAACTCGGGTCCTCTGAAAGAGCAGTCAGTGCTCTTAACCACTGAGCCATTTCTCCAGGCTGAGGACCATAGTTTTTAAACCACTGGCTTACATAACAAGAGGTTCTCATAGTTTTTTCCTTAATAGTTCGGGGTGATAAGGGGTGAATGACAGGCTAGTAGTACCTCTGTTCCTTCCACCCAGTCATTCAGAAACCCAGGCTGCTGAGAGCTCCTCTCTCCTCAGTATGTGTTCTTCCCAGTCACTCCTCTTTCTGTCATGGTGTCTGCAATATGAAATATCTGAAATGATGAGTGGAGGAGACCTGGAAATTTGACGCATCATTTCTGCTTCCCATTGGGAGGAAAAATATAGTCACATGATCACCCCTAACAGTACATGCAAGGGCTGGAAAATGCAGTCTCTGCCTCAGCCTCCAGTTCTCACTAACGTACTCTTAGCAAGGAAGGGAGGAGCCCAGTAGTGGCACATCACCCTAAATTAGACAGTCAGAGTGTTGAGTGTTCTGGGCTCAGGATGCTTAATGGATCAGTATTACCTGTACCTCCTTCCCTACCCACCCAGCCTTCTTAGTGTGCCGGCCAGGCTTGCCTCAGGGTGCTGTCATCCTCCTTCCCTCCCTCTCTGATGCAGAGTCAAGCAGGACCGCTCACTGCTCACTAAGTTCAGTGTAGGCCTTCCAGCCTCTGAAATCATCATCTGTGTGCTCTTCCCTGTTCTTGGTTCCTTCCAGCTCTGCCTGCGGGAATTACTCATCTGTCTCCAATGTCCCGTCCCTGAATAGTTTTCCTGGTACTCCAATTATCTTGTACCTTCTAGAACTTCCATGGTACTTCTGGGCATGAGTGTAGTGGCTTAATTTGCTTTTGCTCTAGTTTGTGGTGTGTTAGCTTTTCCCTCACTTTGTGAACCAGGAAGAGGTTGCGTCCTCTTGTTCAGGGCGCGTCACTAATACCCAGGAAATACTGGTGAGTTAATAAAAGTTAAACATTTCTCAAATGGCTCCAAACTCTATAGAAGTTGTAACAAAATATCAGATTTTCGAGCAGCCACAGTTTTACTTCTTTTAGCCATTGTCCCTGTGACCGTTCACTCTCGTAGCACCTTTAGACCGAGAATACAGCAGCTCTGACTTACCATTCCCTGTGCTGCTCATTTGCAGATCTCAGAAAATTTCCACTGTGACCTGAACTCCGACCAGTTCAAAGGGTTTCTGCGAGCTCACACGCCCTCAGTTGACCCATCAAGTCAGGCAAGGTCTGCGGTGTTCTCAGTCACCTACCCATCCTCGGACATCTACCTGGTTGTCAAGGTAATTCCGCATAATCCGAGCTGCGTGCTCTGACATTCATGTTGTGGTCTTACTCAGCAAAGCTGAAAGAAACCACGAAACAGGCCCGTGTGTCCTCTGTGATGTTGGGGTTGTTCCCTTCTCAACAACACTTCCCTTTCCGGTAACTTCTCTTGGGACACTAGAAAGACTGGGGGTTGGAGGTCCCACAGTCCTAGATTGCAATCCTGACTGTGCAGTCAGAAACTGTGTGGCCTGCTGTGACTCAGACTTCCTGAGACTTGGTTTCCTCATCTGTGTAGTGGGAGTGGTCACATTGACCTCCATGAGTTGTTGCGATTTCAGATAAAGCCTGCTCCTTCCTTACTAAGGAAATCGCCTTCAGCAATCCTGCTGTGGAAGGTTGCCAGGGTGAAAGGGACACACGCTCTCAGACAGTCTCCCGGTGGTGGTCGCGTTTCTCCAGGACCCACAGGGCAGCATCCCCAATCTAGCCTCTGAAAGACAACTTGAGATGTGACTTCAGCTTCCAGCTTTCACTCTCTCTGTTGTTACAAAGCACGTGTCCATTGAAGTCAGAATCTGTAGGGCCATTATAAATAGACTTCACAATATAAACAGACTAGGCTTCACTGGAGACTGTCTGAGTAAGAAGATTTTAGAAGATCAGAGCTTTGCTCTACATATTAAAGTGATTGGTTTGAATCTGACAACAAACATTGGGTATTTAACAACCTCCACCCAAATAAGTGCACTTATTGACTCTCTAAGGCAAAAAAAAAAAAAAAAAAATTGTAAATGGTTCAAAACAAGTAAACCCAGGTGTCTGATCTAATGAACAATGAGACTTCTATGTTTGGAACATTTCTCCATTTAGCTTAGTAGCCTGTGCCTGTATCACTTGGATTCCTGTGGGGTCTAATAGTAGAGTATTCTAGATTCCCAACAATGTAGGCAGCTTGGAGGTTACTTTATATTATTTCACAAAGATGACTCTAGCTTGAAGGGACCTGTTTAAGGCTCTGGAAGTGTAAAATCCATGACTAGGACTGGCAGGTACCTCGAGGATCTCAGATGGCTCAGTGGCACTAGCCCAACAGGTACCAGGTCCTGGATTTCATCCTAGCAACTGAAAATGAATAAATAAATAAATAAATAAAATGATAAAATAAATCATTTGCTAAGAATATGAGTCTGTTGCTACTGTTGTAAACTCCCCATGCTCCTCACTGTGGTGTTTTATTCAACACACGAGAAAGCTTAATTTCAGCTACGACTGCCCTATTGATAAATATACAGTTTTCTCAATGGGCAATCAACAAAACTACACTAGTTCTGGAGCTAATTTTATTTCCAACTCTCCTTGATTTTTATTAGCCTACAATAATTAATAGTGGAAATATGTTGGTTGCTACCATTGACTACACGTGTCCTCAGATTTTTGAATGTGGAGGTGTACTTACCTGACGGTAACAAACACATTCTAAGGTGTCCGGATGTAACTAAGAGGTTTAGATCTACACTAGACAGCAATCTTGGTTTGGTGCCTATTTGTCTTACTTGTAGGACCATTGTTATAGCTGCTCTCCCTCAAATACACAGTAAGTGGTGGTATAAGATTTAGACAGCCCAGATAGATGTTATGTGATAAAGAAGGGGCTTCTCACTTTATTTTTGTTCCCAAGATGAACATCAAGATCTTACATAGATGGGGTCACTCAGTTCAGCTATCACATATATTACTTTGAGGCATTATTTCAGACTTAAGGCTTAGTTCAGGATTTTGAGTGCATGAAGGGATTTTTTTTCCACCAGTGAGCATGGGTGTGAACCTCAAGCTTTTATAACAAATAAAATTGTTTAAAAATTGATAGGTAGGCATTAAACCTGCCTCTCTTGGTTTAATGAGAACATTGGAAAGTAGCCTCTTCACCTTAAAACTCTCAGCGGTTCCCATGTGCTCCTCTGCCCATGCCTACACACATCAGGACTCACATGTTCCAGTTCACACATGCTCACACATCAGCCAGGAAGGACCATACATGAAGTGCTCCTATCAGACTGAAGGTCTTCTTGTAAAGTCACCCTGGCCCAGTGCAGCAAAGGGGATTGTAGTTCCTGACCCTGTCAGATCTAGACTCTCCTGGTTTTAGATTTCGAGGAGCCTTTCCTTGGGTTTCAAATAAAGCCCAGGCGTGTCCATGCCTTGCTGCAGAGCCCCAGCTGAAAGATTCATACCCAGACCCTTTTCTTCTTCTCTCTCTGTTCCTTCTTCCCTCCTTCCTTCCTTCCTTTCATCCTGTGGTGTTGGGTGTGGACTCCACAGTCTTGTCCATGGAAAGCAAGGGCTCTGCCACTGCACTACAATCCCAGCCCTGAAGGAGTCTTAATCTCCACTTAAGATTGGTTTTAAAGACCGTGTGTTTTGTTGTCATTGTTGTTTGGTTTGCTCTGGTTTTTTAAGACAGCCTTGGCTGTCCTAGAACTCGCTCTGTAGACCAGGCTGGCCTTGAACTCATAGTGATCCACCTGCTTCTGCTTGCTGGGTGCTGGGATTAAAGGTATGCACCACCACCGCCAGACAAGACCATGTTTTTATTTGTTGAATCCATGGAAAAGTTAGCCTCTCTTGGGTTTGTTCTCTTGGGGTCCTGATTGTGAGTTTTTTGTTTTTTTTTTTTTTAAGATTTATTTATTTGTTATGTATACAGTGTTCCGCCTGCACGTATCCCTGCAGGCCAGAAGAGGGCACCAGGTCTCATTACAGATGGTTGTGAGCCACCATGTGGTTGCTGGGAATTGAACTCAGGACCTTTGGAAGAGCAGCCAGTGCTCTTAACCTCTGAGCCATCTCTCCAGCCCCTGATTGTGAGTTTTGGGAGAAGAGGAGCCATGTTTATTGTGTTCACAGCTACTCTCCCCAGCAGCTGCCACAAGGCAGGCTTTTTGAGTGAATAATGAATGAGTGACAGAATGATTGCTGATCGGGAACACTGGTCAGCTTCGAACTCAAGCCCTTTTCGCCCATGTTTCCAGTGTGCTCCGTTTCTCAGGGCCAGCCTTCTCTTATGCCATCAGCAATGGGATGAGCTTTTAAACAAACCTTTTGTAAAAAGAGACTTTCGACTGAGACTACCTCCTGACATTGCTGTCCATTGAGCAGCTCTGTGCCACTCTCTTTGAAACGCCATTGAACACACCTCCACCAGTAGGATATTCAGATTGAAATAGTTGATGCCTCACTTATAATGGTGCCTATTAAGAATGTGTGCCCATGGCCTATGTTGACCAGATTTCTTCCTCAGGAATCTCAACTAGTGACAGACTAATGGGGCTAAGCCTTAGCATCTAAGGTCACTTAAACGTTCTTTGAGTAAAAAATTAGAACATTTCAGATTTCTCCCTTTCTTTTCCCTAAACATGGTGCCCGTGTTTATGACAACTGATTGTCAACTCCTTAACTTGAAGCAAAATGGGAGCAGATGCTTGGTAGTACTAGCACTCATTAGCAGAATGAGCAGACACACATCTCAAGGCATTTCCTTCTGTCTGTCAAATTCAGAGAAGCAGCCCTAGCAGAAAATACAAGGGGCACAATTATAGATGATTTATTCAGTTCATTTATTCATTTTATGGAAGGTTTTAGTTCCCAGCCTGACTTTTACAGAGACCATATCTCTGTTTTACTTTGTAAGCAATAATAAAGAAAATGAGCTTTTCACTTCCTATATGTGTCTCTGGGGTTTTGTTTTATAAAATAACTTTTATTGCATTTTTATTGTGGATCTACACATGTTTATTGTTTAAAAATAGAAACTTCTCATCAGCAATAGGAAGAAAATAAAAAACTCACATAATCCCATCATATAAAGAAACCACTGTTACAATTTGCTATTATCATCTTTTTAGTATGTCTTGTTCCTTTTCTCCTCTGAAACTCTGTAGTAGTCTCCATACTATCTGTCTGTCTGTCTATCTATCTATCATAAATATATATATATATATATATATATATATATATATAGAGACAGGGTTTCTCTGTGTAGCCCTGGCTGCCCTGGAACTTGCTCTGTAGACCAGACTGGCCTCAAACTCACAGAGATCCACTGCCTCTGCCAGTGCTGAGATTAAAGGCATGCGCCACCACCCCGACTCAACACTATATTTTTAAATCAGAGAACATATGTAATGAACACCCTGTGTCATCAAATATTGTCATTAAACATGCTCTTCATGGTTGCATAGATCCCATTATATGAGTATAATTCACTCATTTTGTTTTAATATTATTTTTGTTGGTAGATTGAAAAGGTCCTTCAGCAGGGAGAGATTGCAGATTGCGCAGAACCCTACATGGTCATCAAAGAAAGCGATGGTGGAAAGGTACGGCCGTCTAAGTACTGGTGACATCTTAGGATGAACAAATTTCCAAAAATGTCCCACAAAATAGTTAATGGTGGTGGACTGTTATATTTTCTATTTTAAACGCGAGTAAATTGTGTTTGCGTGAAAGAGGAAAGAGAAACCAGTTACTGACCTGACAGTAGTTTTTTAAAGAAATACATGATTGAACACACTAATGATGCCACATGCCAGCATGAACTCTGGCTCAGACCAAGCTATACCTGTTGCCTTGATTCTGAGGCTCTGACTTCACAGAGATTGGGAGCACTGCCAAGGCCCCCCCATCAGGAGAGGGCAAGAGTTCTCCCAGTTTTCCTCAGCAGCACAGGGTATTGTCTTGTGCAGATTAGCAGCTGGGGCCCAGCTGCAGCTTCTGCTCACCATAAATTAGGGTGATGAGCACACAATAGGTCATAAAGCTACGAATAAGATTTTCCCCAGTACCAATTTGCAGAAGTTCCCAGGGCGGTTTTTAAAATGTGGCCTTTTTGGAACCAGTCTTGTGAACGTCATATAAAATTGATTGAACTAAATAAAGACAGATATTTGTGTTTTCAAATATGTGAGTATGAATTTAGGAAGGACAGCAGTGACATTGTTAGGAATCTTTAAAGATCTTTTTGGAATTGCAAGGCAACTTTTGTGAAGTAGATTCTCTGGGGACTTTGACAGATGACATACTAGCATTTCTTTCCCGAGTTTTTCTCAGGAGAACCCAAGTCATCTAGGTAAATGAAGGGTCTGCATGTTGGTGGGTGTAACAAGCCTAGGGCATGTCCTCATCGCAGAAAATGTCATCTGCTAATTGACTGATGTTCTTTTAAAACTCCCTTCCTTCTGTAACCTTTGCTTCCTTATCAGCTGGATTTTCAGCCTAAGCTGTTACTTTCCTGTTGACTCCCAGCTCCTACCCCCCCCCCCCCATGCCCCCCACCATCACACTTGTGTCATTGTACCGTTGCTGTCCCCATGCTGAGCTGTTGACTTGGTGCCTATGTGTTCTTTGATTCATCTGGTCTCCTACCTTCTTCCTCCAGAGTAAAGAAAAGGTTGAAAAACTAAAACTTCAAGCTGAATCCTTCTGCCAACGTTTGGGGAAATACCGGATGCCCTTTGCCTGGGCCCCCATTAGCTTAGCAAGCTTCTTCAACGTCTCCACCCTTGAAAGGGAGAGCACTGACGTGGAGCCTGTGGTTGGTAAGATCTCCATCTGCCATGGGAAGCAGAGTGCACCCACCCCACCCGCTCTACCAGCTTTGTGGTTATCTGCTCATTCATGAGGACATGGGAGAACAAAGTGTGGAGGTGGGAGAGAGGAAGATCAGAACTAGAAGACTGAGCGCCATGGGTTTGATCAGTG
>CABHPQ010000701.1:35841-52580 GCA_902168405.1 Peromyscus aztecus | reverse complement strand
GTGTGTGTGTGTGTGTGTGTGTGTGTGTGTGTGTGTGTGTGACGGAGGAGACAAGGCAGAGGTCCACACAGACCCAGGAAAAGGGGGATCTGGCAGAAAAATGTGGTGCAAAAGATGCAAAGAGAGGGACAGACCCAGCCAGGGAAACTTGGAGAGCTGGAGAAAACACAAATGTCCTGAAAAAGGGGGCAGCCACGGGAGTGAGAAGAGCAAGTCAGAGAAATCCCCCTTCTCTGTCTACCCTTTGCTCTAGTCACGGTGCTGAGAATGGAGGGGACCTTGGGCTCCGATGGCCCACGCCTTAGCACACGGATGGGGAAACTGAGGCAGAGGAGGTGAAGTGATATATGGGGCACACTGGGAGAGTTGGTGACTGGGCTCAGTTCCTTGCCGGTCCTCCAGCCCCTGGCTCATCTTAGAAACTGGCAGGGATTTGCTGTGGCCCCCGGGGTACACTGTGAGCCAATACTCCAGGGAAAGCCTTCTCTCCTGACACAGAGTTCCTTCCCAGGTTAGCACCAGGCACTGGTGACCGGCTGGGAAAGCCAAGGCTGGTAGCTGAGGCCACCTGCCACATTGTCCTACACCAGCGTGACAAGCAGGACTTGGGGCCGTATAGAAAACACAGGAGACCACCTTGAGGCACAGACCAGGAATGGGTGGGGATCTAGCTGAAATCTGGGGTTGGGGGTAGGAGGAGTCCAGACCTAATGACCAACTGACAGATGGGAGAAACTGAAACGGGGGTCTCCCTGCCTCAGTTTCTTCATTTGTCAACATGGGGCGGGGGGCTGTGGCGATGAAGAGGGAACCCGGACGGACGGGCAGTGGGAACTCAGGCAAAGTGTTAGAGCTCCTCTTGGAGCCATGTGTCCTTATCTCTTCCGTGAGTTGTCATGGCAGATGATCCCCGGGGCCTTACTCAGCTCCAAACAGCTCCGGACATGGATGGGCTGAGAGAGCAGAATGATTGGAATGCAAATCCCAGTGCCAAGGAGGGTCAAACAGCCCTTCACGGGACCCTGGCATAGGCCACATAGAGAGCCGTGGAAGAGGCCCAAACCCCGTGGTTCGGGAGGTAGCAAGCAAGGGAGGGCACCATCTGCCACATTCTGGCCTGGGATGTCACTGCCAGACACCGCTCTGTATCCAAAAGCACCTCAGAAGAGCTACCAGCCCATTCACTCCACCAGGACGCATCCTTGTATCCTTCAGGGTACTCCACACTCACAATCTTAATCTTGACCTCGGTCCTCAAAGGTAAGTCTGCTCATACTTAGGACTGTTTTATAGATGGAGAAACTGAGGCTGAAGGAGATATAATCACCTAGGGTCCCTGAGCTGAAAGGAGACTTCCGCCTGTTTGTGTCTCAAGCCCACACTCTTCACCTTGAGCCTCATTTCTTTTCCCTTCTCTAAAATGGGTTTTATCATTATGCATTAGTCTCCTGAGCAACTGGCTTCAAGGAGTCAAAGGAAGCCATATGCGTGTGAAAAGGACATGAGACTCTCTGGTGACCTTTACTCTCTTAAGACTCGGGTGTCTGGACCACACCCTGATGAGAGGACCTAGAATTCACGGCACCCATGTCTCCTCTCCCCACAAAGGAAGGTCTTCAACTTTTTGAAGAAACAAACTGTTTTCCCTCGGCCTTGGACGCAGCCTGTGGGTATTTCTGTCCCTGGCATTCTTTGGCTGCAGGAAGAAGAGTCATGCCCTTCCGAGCGTCCCGTGGGTGGGGTACAAGTTGGGCTCAGTGTGCTTCTGATGTGCTGGTTCCTGGTCAAAATCAGTCCAGAAGCCAGTTGTGCCGCGGTCTGTCTGAATGCGCAAGTGGATTCCCTAGAGCCGGGCTTAAGGGGGAATGCGTCAGGGTTTTCCCACTTCTGGCTGCCAACCCCAGACTGCTATACAAATGAAAGGCGATATTATTAAGTGAAAGAGCTTTAGGAACGGGAAAAAGCTGTCTTTGGGGGCAGAACATTTATTATTAATTTTGATGGAACTTGTTCTCGAAGCTCTTAAGAACTAGAAGGACTCCTAGAGACCATCTCGCTCGGCCTTCCTGTGTTACAGATTAGGAAACTGAGGCCTGGACAGTAAGGAGAAGAAGAATGAAGATCTTACAGTGTGTATGATGGGCCCTTATGCAGCATCCATTATAGGTGGGACCAGAGCACCAATGCATGTTCTGAGTTCCGGAGGACAGCTGTCCTGTCCATCCTGTCCATCCACCCTGTCCCCTGTGGTGGGAGGGTGGCAATGGAGGAGCATGCTGGCACAGTCAAGGTTTTTGATCGACCCCTGGGACTGCGGGCATAATCTCATCCATCTTCTTCCTGGTGACCTGGGTTGGGCTGGATCAAAGACTTAACAGCATTCCTTGGTTCCTTCTGTCCAGGACCCTTGGACCTGTCCGTGCCTGCCCAAAGTCAGCCTCTTTGTCTGTGTTTGCTGCAGCTTTGGAGGTCAGCCACTCTCTTGCCTGCTCCTTGAGTCCCACATCCCTAAGTAGAGGGCTTGGACCAGAAAACATCAACACGCCTTTCACTTATAACATCCCATGACCTTCCTGGCCTGATTGCATCTGTTTACTCCAGTCCTCTTGAGAACTGGGCCAAAAAGGGAATAGCCACTTCTTTGAAGACTAGTTTGTGGGGAAAGATACAGCAACAAGGTTAGGGTAAATTGTTTGGAATTTATCACTAGCTGCCATGCTTTACTGTACACTAAACACTAGACACCGTCATTTCCAGCGTAACACACACCACTCCATCCATCCATCCGTAAGTCCCGGGCACATCTGTGATCTCTCATGTTTCATGAGACTCTAAGGGCTCCAGGGCTCCCATCAGTTGGGATGCTGGTACCTCCGTGCCTCTCCCATCTTCTTCTGCCAACCAACTCAGGCTTCAAGACCCAACTCAAAGGCTACTGTCTCCATGAAACACTTCCCAGTTTCCACCCCCGCCCCCCACCCTCGTGCCTCCTAGGACATCTGAGCTTCAATTCTTCTTGCCAAGTAGATTATTTGCTCTTAGGACTACTCCACTGGCTTGGTCTCTTTTCTTGGGTAGAGATCCTTTTACAATACTGTTCTTCCCATAATGCTTTGTATATCAAAGTCACACTACACATTTCCTTAGATCCTTGGGACACAAGCCAAGGCCAGGAATGGTCCTGGTTCTGCTGGATTTGCAACCAGGTTGAGTGATAAAGGGACTCAGACAGTTGAGTCTGGGGCAGAAAAACCTCGGCATCCTGCTTTCCATGCCTACAGACAATATACTTCTCAAACCAGAACAAGCGCTACCAGGGAAGAGAAAGGCGGAGACAGAGTCAAGTGTCTCAAAGGGCTAAGGAAGCATGTTGTGCAGCATGAGGCTTGGGCTTTGGTGCCGATGTTGCTGGATGAACTGGGGGAAGCTTTGTGGCCTTTCTGCCTCAGTTTCTATTTCTGAGAAATAAAACCATCAGCCATGTCCCGATGATGCTCTTGTTCATTTTTACAGTAACCAAGTGTGTGAGCTTGAGGAATGGAGGCACAGAGATGCTCCGTTCTGTTACTTCTGATCCCTGCTGCATGGACAGTTTGGTTGCAGACTAGGGCAGGCTAGGGCAGGGCCAGTGAGGGAGTAGAGAAGCTGACCTGGAGTCAGACAAACCTGGTCAAGGCCTGACATATCGGTTATGAGGTAGCAGAGAGCCTTGGGGAAGTTGGGCAAGTTCTGGTCCATCTGCTAGAGAAGACTATAAGTTCCCACAGGACAGAGACAAGCCTTTTTTTTTTTAACCTCACTTTTAGCTTTAGCACAACAGTCAAGATGGAGAATGTCATTTCAAAACCTTCCTTGAGCCCTTGCTGCTGGCTCCAGCCACCTGGGTGGGTTGGTGTGACTTGGGGCTTCAGAGAAGCCAGCAGAGGCAGGGGAAGAGGTCCAGAGCCCTCTGAGTATCAGCCAGGGAAGGCCTGAGTAGTAAGAGGACGAGGGCTCAGGATAAAGACAGAAAAACAGGGGTCATGTCGCTGCTACAGGCCACTCCACTGAAGGCATAGCCCTGGACAGCAGGTTGTGGGTGTGACCGAGGGGTTTCTTGGTGTATCTCCGGAGGCAGTGAAGTTGGGGATTAACTCGGCTTTCCAGAGTATAACTGGTCCCACAGCAACGGCTCGAGAGCTGCTGTTTGTTTAACATCTCAAGCCCAAGTCAAACACAAAAGGCAACTGTTAGGAAAGCCGGGCTCTGTGGGCTGTTGGGGGAGAGCTGGGCTGGGAAGCTGGACACCTGGTCCTCTTGGTCCTGCTCTAGTTGGGCTGTGTGGCCCAGGAAGAAAGGCTGGGACAAATGAGGGCTCAGACTCAAAGGGTGCAAAATCCTAGCTTCTAACAAGAGTGAGGAGCAATTGGTCTCAGAAACACTGCCGGGGAGCTCTGGTTTGCTCCTGACTACCATTTGCATAAACATAAAATCCTCACCCTAAACGGCCTGTCCCATGTCTGATTGTACATCCTCCCTCCCGCCCACTCTTCACCCCCTGGCCAGACAGCCTTCCTTTCTCTGGCTGTAAATGCTACTCGCAGTGAGCACCCTCATCCATGGGTGCTTGAGATGCGCTGGGAGCTGTGGCTAGGACCCATACCCAGAAGTGGCCACAGTGTATCTACAACACTCCCCCCATGTGTTCCTAAATCCTGCTGCTTGTCCTCAGCAGGCTATCTTGGTTTTTATTCTCCCTGGCAGTGTGGGAGATTGCCCACTTCCTCCCCAGCGTTGCTATTACTCACTTTCTGATTTCGATGTCGTTTCCAGGCCTCCCTATTTTCTCCGTAGCCTCCTCCTTGTCTCCCTTCTCCTCTCTTCTTTAGAACCTCTGCATCTTCACACTGGAAGCAGGGACAGAGGGTGGACTCAGCCATGACTGAGATCTCTTACAGACCAACAGGTAAGACCCAGTAACTCTTCTCCAGCCTGTCATATGTGGGCATGGGCATGCATGTGGGCTGTGTGTGCATGTCTCTGTGTGCAGGAGCTTGTGAGCCTTACTGTTTCAGCTTCTGTCTTGGTCTCCTCCCCATCCTCTATCTTCTAAGCCTTCACATTTTCCACTCTGCCCTTCTCTTTTCTGTCATTAAATTACACAATTAAAGCCAGAGAAATCCTTAGACCTCTAGTACCTATGAAGAAACAGTCTTGACAAGGGGCCATGACTACCTCCAGGCCTTGGAGCACACAGGGCCAGAGCTGGAACTCATGCCCAGCTCCCCTGGCTGCCCTAGCTATAGCCACGAGATAAGTCTCTGTACTTGCCATTTTCATTGCAAGAATCAAGTTCCCAGATTGCCTTTTGGAGAGATTCTAGAGTGGCCATGGCCAATCTTTCCGGACAAACACACAGTCACTGAAGAAAAGAAAGGCCGGACGTGTCGTCAACAGCTCACAAATCTTGAAATCCTTCTTTGCAGGTTTATGGCTTCTGAGAAGCAGAGGCAGCCTGTTCTCAGCACCAAACACAATAATTATAATAGCACTCGCAATGATTAATCAGCCAGTGCGTATTGAGTGGTGCTGGGCAGGCACGGCAGGGCGTTCGTGTGTGTGTGTGTGTGTGTGTGTGTGTGTTGGGACAGGGGAACAGGCAAAAGTGGTGACCCCACTCCCACAAGCAGGTTGTGGATGTCTTTCTCCTTAATGGAAGAGGGTAAAGTGGCACCAGAGCCCTTCTTGGAAGTGTCATATTTAGGGGATCTGGGGCTATCCAAAACTGCGGATATTCTGGCTCAGGCAGGATCCGGAGTTTCACAGGGCTAGCCGCTGGAGCTCCAGACTGCATCGAAAGCAAAGCATTGACAAACAAGAACAGGTTCCAGGCCTGTCAACCAGATTAATGAGGGGCCTCGCCAGGATGATGTTCATGGTACAAGTGAGAGAACTTGGGATGTTCAGCCTGGAGAAAGATACAGGGGCCATGTGAGCTGTCACCCAAGGAGGGATTAGCTTTGTCCTGTGGGGCCAAGCAGGGACCAGTGATCTGTGGAATGATGCAACCAGCAAGCAGCCTAAGATGGAGTGTTCTCCACCGTCTCCCAGGAAGGCACAAACGGCCGGGCATGACAGTGACCTCATGGTTAAGAGGGCATGCAAGCACAGTCTAATTGATCCATTTTAGAAAGATCCTTGGAGTCAGTCTCATGCCTGGCACATAGTATGTCTATAAGAAATGAGTGTATTGGGTTCGGGGGCTAGACTAGTTGCCCTCTATGATTCAAGTGGGTTCAGTCTAACATTTCTGGAGCAGTCTGTCTACGTCAGGCACGTTTATCCCTCCAGCCTGGATGGAATGTTGTCACTCCCTGGCTCCCAGCCTCTAGAGGGGCTGCTCTGGGCATCTTGCTGCTGAATCTCCTCAGTGACGTTTTCTCTTGACTACCCTCAAGCCAACCCTAAAGCCCACCCACATCTACCCCACATGCTGCCCCCTGCGGAGGTCCAACATGCAATATGCCCAGTAGCCCTGTGGCTTCAGCAAAGGAAATGGGCCTGTGGCAGGCTAATTACTGGGAGCTGATTCTATTAAGTAGATAGCTCGCTCCCAGCAAAGCAATTACACCTAATCAGCCCCTTGCAGCAGCCCAATGGGACAGCCGTGTGAGCCAGACACACGTGTGAGCAGGGACACCAAAGCAGCCTGGGAACAGGCCTGGCAGGATCTTCTGAGGCCAGGGATGCTCCCAAAGTAGTTTCAGGCTACCTTGAGGCCCCAGCACTGTGGAAACAGCACTGTGGTGGTGGTAGTGGTGGGGGGCGACTCAAACCCCTGAGCGAAGACTGAGCTCTGCTATGGAGGAGCTGAACTTCACTGAAGAGAACACGTCTCAGACTAGAGAGGACCCATTCCAAGCCTGAATTGCTAGTCGGTTAGATTCTCATCTAGATTAAAGTCAAAAGAAACCCGTTTGCTGAACTAGAGAGACAACTCAGTCTCTTGCTTTGCAGGTGCAAGGACCTGAGTTCAACCCCACAATCTACATTAACAAAAACCAGACAGGACAGTGCACATTTGTAATCCCAGTGCTGGGAAGGTGGAGACAGATGGATCCTTGGGCTTCACTGGCCAGCTAATTTAGCCTACTTAGTGAGGTTCAAGCCAGTGAGAGACCCTGTCTGTACTTAGTGAGGTTTAGTGAGGTCCAAGCCAGTGACAGACCCTGTCTCAAACAAAAACAAGAAAATAAAATAAAATAAGATGGACAGTGTTGTGAAAATGAATGACAATAAAAGTTGTCCTCTGGCCTCTACATGCACATGTGAACACACACGCACCTCACATACCCCACACACTTTTTAAAAATATCCAAACATGGGAATGCATATTCAAGATCAAGTTATTTAGGCTGTGTTTTAAGATTTTATTTATTTTTATTCTATGTGTATGAACGTTTGTCTACATGTATGTATGTACACCACATGTGTCTGTGCTTGATGCAGAAGAAAGTGTTAGTTCCCCTTGAACTGGTGTTTAAATGGTTGTGAGCTGCCGTGAGGGTGCTGGGAACCAAACCTGGGTATTCTACAGGAGCAGCACATACTTTTAACCAATGAGCCATTTCTCCAACCCCATCAGATCATATTTTTAAAAAAATGTGGAATATTATATATTTAGAAGATATATTCTATTTGTATTCATAGTTTTATCTAGAAATTTTAGAAAATGAGTTTTCCCCCAAACACCCATGACTTTTTTTTTTAAAGCCACAATTTGGTGACATCTGGGTCCCAGATTTATCAAGGAAGTAGGGTCAAGTTCAAGTATGAAGGAGTGGTGAGAGAGAGTTCTAGAAATAAAGGGTAAGCAGGATGGAGGTAGAGGAGATGCTGGCCAGCCAATGGCTATTGGTCCACTGGCTCACACAATGCTTTCCTTTCCCTAAGGAAAAATTCCCTTTGAGAGAATTTAGGTGTTATCAGGATGATGAGGAGGGCGTTTTTGAAACATCTGTACCTTCTGGCATTGAAGCTCTGGGACTCTGGGCTGGTACCAAGTTATTGGTGTGACCCAAACTCAACAGATGGGCTGACCGGCAGAGATTGGGGGTGGGGCACAGGAGGCAAGCGATCTCTGTGGTGCGTCTATGGTGAAGACACTGTTAGCACTGGGGCCTGGGGCTGCTCTGCAGCATTATTTTCTCTGCCCTGACGGTCATAATTACGGCTTTGGGAGCAGGGTGGCCTTGCAGGAGCAGGCCACGGGGACACCTGGCTTCCTGTTTCTTCTGGCCTTGGTGATCTCAGATGACTGGTGCCCATGCAATTAGACAAGGGCCTTGGTCTGTCCTCTAAGAGGAACTCTCTGGCTTATCAGCAGCCAGCGTCCTTGTGAGGCCACAAGTGGCCCTTGAACATTCACAGCGGGGATAGTGGTGAAAGGTAACCATGGCTAGGGAACGGGCCTGGGGAAAGCTGGTTCTCTTGGGTGGGATTGAGGGGAGAAGAGGGAGAAGGTGGCAGGCTGAATCAGGTTTGGGCTTCCTGCTCCTCAGCAGCTGCTCAGCACTTTCCAAGAGAGTGGCTGTGAAGAGGATCCCACTTTGTTCCCATCTGCTTCCACTGGTGACAGACACGAAGGCCAGCCCGGGAGGCGGGTGGTACCTCAAGTACAGCTAGAGCAATCCTGACTGCTACCTGGAGGCTGGAGGGACAGAGAGAGGAGCATCCCAGGTACCTGACAGGGGTGTCACACATTGAGATCATGGCCTTCTTTGGCTCTGCCTAGTCCCCAGAGTGATCTCACACCTTGCCCCATTCACCTTACCCCATCTCTCTGATTTGCTTGGCCATGCATATTGTTTGCCATTCTGCTAAATGTCTCTTTCTTGTCTTTATACCAGAAACACATGATACTAGGTACATGTATATAGGGGTATGCTTAGTGCTCCTGACAATATAGGAATGGGACCCCCCCTGCTCTGTAAAGGAGGAAATGGAGGTTCCTCCTGGAGCAACTTCTTAGTTCTTACAGGGAACCAGGATTCAATCCTTGATGAGTCTGGCTCCTGTTTTTTCCTTCTCGGCCATGCTCCCTCACTAGAAAATGACTGAGGGCAGAGCCAGGCAACGACAGGGGAATCAGAACAGAAGGTGCTGTTAACGCTGGGCTGGCATACAGCTAGAGCTCAGAAAAATGCTGTCACATGAATGAATGAGGAGCTCTGAATGGAAGGCGCCGGGCAGGTCCGGAGACTTAGCATCTGGATTTACCATGGATGGACAGATGCTCAATTCCAGGTGGGAAACAGGTCCGAGATGGGAGTAAGGCCTGGTGACTCTAGCTCACATAGGGGCTTGGAGAGAAGATGATCAGGGAAGAGCTCTAGACCCATTGAAAGTAGAGATGAGAAAGGGAAGCAGAGCTCTCCTGGCTCAGCGTTCGGGCACCCAGCCCAGGCAGGGACTCAGAAGGTCTCTGTGTCTGTACACAAGCCAAAGGATATTGTTGGGGCTTTGAGCTGGTGCCTGGAGAAAGAGCGGTGTATCCAGGGCCCTCGGTGACCTGTAGGGGGATGGGACCACGCCACCCATATGGACCAAGGTTGCCACGGGGAGCGAGGGAGGCACGAGGTGGGGGTGGGAGATCCAGGCCATGAGTTGCATAGATCTCTGCTTGTCCAGAGGTGGTGTGGTCCAGTGAGCCATGGGAAACCGCAGCGTGTCAGGGAGATGGAGGTCAGCTGGGAGGCAGCGCTCAGGCAGAAGGGCACAACACCATCAGGGAGATGGAAAAAGTGATGTCGTCAAGGAACAATGTGAGCCAAAGGAATGCGCTGTAACTGGCTGGATCTGAAGGGTCAAGTGAGAAAACGACTGCCAGACGCCCATGGGTGTCTGATGATGGCCTGCCACTACTTCAGGGAAGGGACTGAGCCTCAGCCCCGAGGCTTAGATGGAAGTTACCCAAACAGGCCCCATGGTCCTTCTCTGCTCCTAATACCATGCCCTGTGCCTCTTGGTCTGTTAATCAATGCATGGTAAGGCAAGTGCCAACAGACCTCCTGTCCAGAGTGCATGGCCCTGATTCTCCAGAGAAGATCCAAGAAGGTAGCAGGAGGCTAACGGGTATGAGTCCTTGGTTGTGCAAGGTGGTCTGAGTCCTCCCTCTGCCTCAGCTTCCAAAAGGGGAATCCTTCCACAGAGAATGAGACAAGGAAGCCACGGACTCCAGCCTCTGCTCTCTACTTTGATAAGAGCTGCAAAAAAAAAAAAAAAAAAAAAAAAAAACCAATCCAACCCCATAGCCCAAAAGGGAAGCTAGCCCGAGGCTGAGGAGATCTGGTTGGGAGAGGGTCTCCTTGGGTCTGTCCAGGAGTGGTGGGCTGTGGAAGGCCTGAGTGGGAGCTTCATCGCACTGAGAAGTTTAGACTCTATTATGAGTGATGAATGGGGGTGTGTGGTGGAGCAGAGCTGATCCAAAGGCTCCCCTAACAAATGATGAAGAAACAGAGACCTAGAGAGGACCGGGGCCAGGGCTGGGTTAATATCTCGGCATGTGGATTTCATTGAGCTCAGGTCTCACTGTTGTTTTCTAGTAAGAAAAACCTTTGCAGGGCAGAGAAAAGGGTTCCCATGATGGCCAGAGTGCCCAGTTAGAGCCGAGACCTGTGTTGACTTTGGCAGCCTGGAGAAGCTAGAGCACACGTCTTTGTTGGAGTCACGATTTCTGGTCTTTTGATTACCATGGATTGGGGCTCCATCGATTCTCCCAGTGCCCTGCGAAGTTCACCATCTTCATGGGGGGCTGTCACCCGGCATTTGGGGGATAAAGGAGCCTGTAGGTTTGAGACAGTAGGACTGCAAAAGGTAGCTGACCTCCAGGGGTTGATTAGGGCAGACCAATGGCCACACCAAGGCACCTGTCCATTTGCCAATGGGATTGACGGAAATGTGCAGACTTACTTCTCCACAGAGGAAAGGTAGCTTACTCAGACAGTAGATGGGAGTGGCTGAGTACTTTGGCATAGTCCCCACAATACTCTGTGGTGTTTCTTCCCTCTGTACACCCCAGGGTTCCCATAAAAGGTTGTGGTTGTCTCCCAGCTGCCGGGACAGGTCCCCCTAAAGATTTCCCTTATCAACCCTGTCTTGCCACGGGGGTCTAAGCCCTTTGTCTCCTGAGTCAGGCCAGTTATCTTTCCAACAGCAAGGAGAAGACAGAAAGGAACACTTCTGGACAGAAGCTGAGACAGAGCAGGGAACTGAGGCATGGAGCTGACCTGAGCCTAGGCCAGGTTCCGGGCCTCCCCATCCTCAGGTCTGCAAGTGAGCTCGCTGTAAAGCTGCAGGGGTAGGCAGCAGGCCGAGAATCATTGCTCTGTTTCTTAAGCTCCCAGCTGGAACTAGGAACACCAAATCCTCTTTGAATAAAACAGAAAAGGGATTAATAAAAATCAAGACATTAACCTTGTGAAACCAGACCCCCTCACCCCCACACAGAGATTAACTTCTTCCCCCAAGCTTTTTTTTTTTTTCATTTCTATAAACATCTTAATTCATGCCGACATCACAGTCAGCTTGGATTACAGATGGAGGTAGAGGTGAATGAACTTGTCTCAGATACACACACACACACACACACACACACACACTACCTGGAGCAGGGGAAAAGAACAGTGCACGAGATGCTGAAGAGCCAGGATTTATTTCTGGAGTTCACTTTCCTCCTCTGTTACGGGAGTAGTTAGCCGATACTTCCATCTCGGCCTTTCTGAGAACTCTATGTCCTCTGATGGTCCCTTCTCCCAAGGTCCTCTATGCTGTCAGGGAGTCAGCTCCCACCCACACCCATGGTGACACAACACACCAACTAAGAGGTTCACTCCGTCCCTAGCACTGGATGCCACTCTCCTTTCTAGACCACAGGTTCCAGAAAGGTGGGGACAAGCTGCCAGGGTCCCCTGCACCTGCTCTACAGGTATTTATGAGTGAACGTGTGGATAGTTCTGGAAATTGCTCTTTAAATACACCTGGGATGGGGCTCAGCATCTTGCATGAAATCTGGACCCAGATCTTGAGATAGGGTCACTCTCCTCTTGGGTAGAGGAACACCTGGCCTTTCTGGAAAGTCCTCTCTATTCCCTCCTGACTTCTGAGAGATTCTCAAGGCCTCGTTTCTTTTGAAACCTTCCTTCGACTTGCCGGCAGCAGTCACCCCAATCAAGCAGCAGATTTTCCACGCACGTTTTCGGCTCTCCTTCCCACCTTCATCTGACAAGTCCAATCATTCCCATCCCTTGATTATGTTTTGGTTGGAGGCTGCGGCCAGCTGCGGTTATTCTCAACTCTGGGTGGCAGTGGAGAGGAGGGTCATTATGGGGGAGCCTTGCCTCAGTGGAGATGAGGAGACAGGCGCCGAGTTCCTCCATGGTTCTGGGGCTGGGGTAGAGGTGGGACTCCTTGCAAGGGGACTGGTTCTGGTTGGGTCAAAGGTCAGGGGGAATCCCACTTGGCTTTCCTTTTGGTCAGCATTTCTCAAAGCATGCTCAGAGACCCAGAGTCTCTTGAGGTGTTCTGTGGAAGAAAGAAGCCCAGGCCCAGATTCATTTGGGGGAACTCAGCTGCTCTCAGCCTTTGATTACAAGCTGCAGAAGTCAACTCTCCTAATTTGAGCTCAGAAATGATTTATTCCAAAGACCGTGGAGAGTTCAAAGAACTTTCTGGAGGACTAGAAAGCCAAGGTCAGAAGGGAAGCAGCTAGCGGCAACACTCGACGTCACGCAGTAGGACTGATTCCAGGAAGGCCCCACTGTGGTATAGACACTTTAGCCTTGGGCCACTGGTTCTGTCAGTACCAGTACTGCCACTATACCCACCATTCCTGTCTCCGTTTCTGAAGATAGGTTGTCATTGCCACGACCATCCCCACTTCTGGGCAGTGCATTCTGCAGAGTCCCTTCTGGATTCTTTTGGGAGAATGCAACTAATTGGTGGAGAGAAGTCATGGACCTGCCCGCTACGTGCAAGAGAAGCTGGGGCGAGGAATTGATGTTTTCAGCTCCCGTACCTGAAGGCAAACCTCCGCCTCCAAACACAGGAGACATCTTCAAGCATGAGTGTGGTGCTTTGAATGAGAATGGTTCACCTGGGCTCCTGTGTTTGAATATTTGGCTCCCAGTCGGTGGAACTGTTTGGGAGGGACCAGGAGGTGTGACCTGGTTGGAAGAGGTGTGTCACTGGGGCGGGTTTCCAAAGCCAGGTGCATGCTACACCAGTTGAGCTTTCTGCTTCCTACTTGCAGATTGAGATGACCTCTCAGCTATTGCTCCAGCTGCCTACTTACCTGCTGCCTCGGCTCTGCTGTCCTGGACTCCAACCCTCTGGAACTGTCTACCCCAAATAAACTCTTCCTTCTATAATTTGCCTTGGCTGTGGTGTTTTATCATAGCAATAAAAAAACTGACTATGTGGGCAATGAGAGCATGTGCTGGGTGGTCTAAGAGGATGAAGAACAGGACCGGGGAAATGGCTCAGTTGGCAAAGTACTTGTCTTACAAGAATGAGGACCTGAGGTCAACCCCAGTTCCACGTAAGGCACAGTAGTACATGTTTGCAAACATACTCCTGGGGAGATAGAAGCAGCTGGATCCCTGAGGCTCACAGGCAGCCTATTCTTTTTTTAAAGCACTTTAGGCCAATAAGAGACCCCATGTATTAAAAGAAAAACAATGGATGGCATCTGAAGAATGACATTTGAGGTTGTCCCCCCGGCCTCCACACACGCTCATACACACACACAGAACACATATTCACTGTGCCGGGACCCTAGACATCTTTGGGAACTCACAGTGCTGTGGGACATGGCTTTTTGACCTCAGCACTGTTGATGTTCCAGACTGGGTATTTCTGGGTTGTAGGCGGTCCTACACATCGTGAGGTTAGCAGCTTCCGGTCCTCTACTGGGTACCAGTATCATAGCATCCTGCCGGTGTGACAGCTAAAAATGTCTAAACCCATCAACAAATTAGATTCCCGAGAACTGCCATTTATGAAATCTGCAGGGAACTTGCAATGTATTTGAGGAACCAGGGTTGATTTTCTCTGATTTTTTTCTCCTTTTCTCCACCTTTCTTCCTCTAACACTCTGACTTTGTTTCATAGAAGTTACTTTAGGAAACGCTGGCTGGCAGCTGGGGCCTTGGCTCTGGTTTTCATGGGAGTGGGAGGTTGTACACACCAAATGGCACCCCGTGTCTTCCTGTCACCCCCTTCTCCACCTGCCCTCTCCCTGCATAGCTTGGAGTCTCCCGGGGAGTCCAGTTCTGTGAACACCCAAGCTCCAGGGAGTTGGTTATGACGGGGAAGCGTACCCAGGGACTGAAGGAGGAGGCTATAGAATGCCATTCAGCTTGGAGGCTATTCTTTTTCCTTTGGTTGTGAACTTACCCTGCAGGCACACACATTGCCCTGACTACCAAGAATGCAGCCCTGGAAACAAGCTGCCTGCTCACAGCTGTGTCCTGTGGGGCCACACCCCCCCACCCCCCCACCCCCGCCACAAAGATCTTACAAGGCTCACACCTCAGCCCCATAGGAAGGCCTGACCTCCTTGTCTGTATTTTACACTAGGCAAGGCTCTTATTACTACTCAAGGAGCACTCTAGTTACAGGGTCAAGCACATAGGCTCCAGCATGGAAAACATCCCTTCCACTGTGATGAGGGGTGCGCAGGCCTCGGAAGAGTGGGCCACCCCCACAAGCCTTGCCTTTGAGAAGGAGCATTAGAGTTGCCACTTTCAGCCCAGCATGACATGAAGTACGTGTCCCCAAATGTTCCGTTGTCCATTCTGGAGATTTCTGTGACTTGGACGTTTCCTTACATGGATGACTCGGCCCTGGTTTGTGTTTTTGGATGTCTTTTGTGTGTCTCTCAGTCCTTAACCTTGGAAACGAACACTGTGAGAGTAGAATTGCATAAGTTAACCGAAGCTGCGTTTGATCGACTTTGGACATGTTAGTTTTCTCTCTGAACTTCACTTTTCATTGTCTGTAGGTTTTTTTTTAAGCACCTCTTCTTTTCTACAATCCGAGATTCTGTATTTTAGGTTCTGACAGGTGGTCCTTGGGTGGTAGAAAGTGGGGGCTCCTGAGGCCTCCCTGAGGACAGCAGGTCCTCATGCTCTGGGCCCTGGGGTGTATATCCACAAGGCAACTGGAGTGAAAAGGAAGAGGTGGTGGGGGTGGGGAATATGAAAATGCGTTGGATCCCAACCAGATAGAGGATGCGCCAATGGAAAATTCCTGCTGTGTGTCAGAGGCCCACCTGGCCCGGGTGACAGCCAGCCAGACGGCGCAGGCCCCAGGACGTGTTTAGATAGCACTTTCCTGCCCCAGCTAGAGTTCCCCCTGACCCTCACCAAGGATTCTCTTGTGGGGTGGGCTAGGCTGGAGTGCTTGTCTGGGTTCAGGGAAGTGACCTAAGGCTCAGGTTCTAAGGCTTGATCTGTGTGGGGGAGAGAGCGTTGATAGAAAGAGTAGGCAGTGGCAGGCTCACGCCAGTCCCAGGTCTGCACTGAACACCTTCTGTGACTCAGGAACAGCCATATATAAGGTCCTTACCAGCCCAGTGTCCTGCTGGAATGAAGCTACAATCTCTTGGGGGATTCCTCATTGGTATTGGGAGAGGCCAAGATCTTTAATCGACAGGTATTGAGGGCAGTTTCCAGTTGGGATTCTCTGGGTCTGGCAGGACCCTTGAGTCTCGGGGTATAGTACTTTCCAAAAGCATTCCTAAATTCCATATCTTTGAGTCTACGAATGCTCCAGGGACCACGCTGCATTCTGTGATGTGGGCTCCACAAATCGCTGAGCCTGACAACAGCAGGTGGAGGGTCCCTTAGATTTTGCGCAGTTCTTTTATACTCCAGGCTTTTTCTGTCTGGGGTCCAGAGCTAAGCAGAGGTGGCCTAGGGGCAGCTAGGGAATTAGGAGACATCATTAACAGCCTGGGTGAATCAATGTGTTACAGGTTCATGGAAAAAACCCATCTCAAAAAAATAAGGTAGAAGGTGATAGGAAAAGTCATCTTCTGGCCTCCATATGCACACATTCACACATTCACAATTCACTTGTATGTATACTACATACATTCACACACACACACATACACACACAAACACACCCTGCATTGGGGCTGAACACATTGGTCAAGATAGACATATTTTTACTCATGATGGCAATACTCATTTCTTGTAAGTTTGACTAACCTGGGATTCTGACAAGGCCCAGTTTGCAATAATAGTCAATTCCCCATGCTTATGCATGTGGGAAGTCTCTTGATTAACCCGGGAACTGTCTGACTAGACTCCCACCCCATACCACTGGATCACCTGTTCTGAGGCCAGGTTTCCACAGGGAGACTCTCAGAGACAATTAGCACCCAGCTTAACAACAAGAAGACAAATCCCCCAGGCCACCAGGCTCCCAAACCCTGCTCCCTTAGGGGCTGGTACCTTGTGTCTTTAGGTTGTTCAGATCACTTCCCAGGAATATATTTAAGGAAAGCTCTGGACTTTGTCACATACAAGCTGGGGCAAAGACAATCCTAGCCTTAGGGCTCACTCTTGTTGGGCCTTCTGTGAACCCATTCATAGGGATTTCCAGACTCTCTCAACCTCCCATACCTTCCTCCTTCAACTGTTAGATCTCTTTCTCATGGCCTTCTAGTCATTCTGAAGGGAAGACCCCCCCCC
>CABHPQ010000701.1:20940-35741 GCA_902168405.1 Peromyscus aztecus | reverse complement strand
CGGTCAACCACCAAGTCTGTACTTCCTAGCTCCAGGTCAAACACTCTGGAGAGCCCCAGCTGTCTAGTGAGTGAGCTCCAGACAAACTGCCCTCCCGAGGCCAGCGTTCAACCCATCTCTTCTCTTTAGCTCCCAGTCTGTGCTTTTTTCCAGTGCTGTGCTTACAGGATTCTCCCAGGAGTCAAGAAATCTAGACATCTTTCTTACCTCTCCTGAAAAAACAGTCCATGTCACACTGTGTATCTTTGAGATCCCAGGGTATCCCGGATGAATAAGGTGGAAGTGGGAACACAATTGTGAGATTGTGTGTGTGTGTGTGTGGGGGGGCGGGGATCATGTGACTTAGAGACAGGCCCATCCTAGGAAAACCCAGCGTCTCTGTGATACTTCAACTTCATCATCCACTTGACCGGATTTGGAATCACCTAGGAGACACACTTCTGGCTATACCCAAGAGACTGTTTCCACAGAGATTTAGCAGAGAAAGGAGGACCCACCCTAAACATGGATGGCGTCCATCCATCCCATTGGCTGGGTTTGAACTGAATAAAAAGGGAAAATGGGAAAGAGCCAGGCAAGCACCCCGCGGTCATTTCTTTCTTCTTCCTGACTGTAGACGCGAAGTGACCATCAGCTTCCCACCCCCGCTGCCATAGCTAGAGCTACTCTCTCTTTCCTCTGCACTTTCTCCCCTTCCTTTCTTGTGCTGGTTTTTTTGTTTGTTTGTTTTGGGTTTTTGTTTTGGTCAGGGATTTGGTCACAGTTATAAGAAAAAGTGACTAAATGCAGTCTTCTTATAGAAGTCCTTAGAGATCCCTGGCCTTCCAGCAAAGCTACCCAGACAGAGTGGGTGAGGGCCCAAGTCATGTTGGAGAATGGGGCATGGCTTCCAGGAACCCTGGGCCATGTGGGAGTGCCCTTCTCCCCCTTGCTTCTTGAAGACCAAGAAAGGGATGTTGATAATTCTAGCACTTGGGAGGTAGAGGCAGCAGGATCAGGAGTTCAAGCCCAGCCTTGGTTACTTAGCAAGTTCAAGGCCAGCCTAGGTTACATGAGACCAGGTCTCTAAAAAGTCCCAAAGCAGTGGTTCTCAACCTGTGGATCTCAGCCCCTTTGAGAGGTTTCATAGTAGACATCCTGCATATCAGATATTTACATTACAATTCATAACAGTAGCAAAAATTACAGTTACGAAGTAGCAATGGAATCATTTTATGGTGGGGGTGGTGGTTACCATAACATGAAGAACTATATTAAAGGGTCACAGCATCAGAAAGGTTGAGAACCACTGCCCCAAAGGATAAAGAACCAAAAAGGAGACTGAGCCCCGAGAGTCTTTGCTGAAGGCAGAGTTGGAAGGCAGTTTAATCTCACAGATAGGCCTGGGCTTGGTGGAATGATGTTTAAAAACAATCATCTAATCATTGACTTTTCCAGGATGTTCCTTTGGTCTCACAGCTCAAGACATACTCTGATTTATAGGGCACAAGACTCCAGCAGCTCTGAGAAGGGCTCTGGTTTTTTTTTTTTTCTTTTTTCTTTAGTGCTGGAACTCATGGGAAAAGGCAGAAGAAGCAAGGGACTATGTTGGAATGTTGGGAGTCAGGGGACAGGGCAGGGGTGGGGTCTGGTGGGAGAGGATGCTTCCATCTATCTTTGGCTACAGACCCTTGAGCAAAGGGTGGGTGGGATGGGAGTCCTGCTTTTTGTCACAAAGTTTAGCCATGTTTGTCAGAGTCAGAGAGAGAGACACGTGTGCTGGTCACTCACTGTGTCACTGAGCAGACACATGCATTAAGGAATTCACCCAAGGGTCTTACAGCTAGAACATGGTAGAGTCAGGCTTAAGACCCATTTCTTCTGTTGCGAAGTTTGCTCTCCCCAGGTCACAGCGAGCACTGCTCAGCTTCAAGGAGGGCACGGAGCCTGGAAGCAGGCAGGCTTTGTTCCAGGCCCTGTCACTGTTGGTATGAGCTGAGTGCATCTCAGTGTTCTCATAAATACAGTGGACACAGTCAGTGACACTCTGGGGCTGGCTGTTCTGGCTCCTGAAATCCAACTCCTCAATCGCAGGAGGTGGCTAGCTCCCAAAGGGTTGGGGCAGCATGGCGGACCTTGGAAATGGGCAAACCCTACCAGCGGGACTTTTCTCCCTGACAGGCCGGCTGTTAGGTGTTCACCAGCCTAGCCCTGGGTATGGTTCTCACCCACTCTGACTGAGTACTAACAGGCAAAAACGCATGATGTTCTTAGCATGTGACTAGATTGGAGAACCTCACCAGTGATCATCGTGAAGCCTTATCATGCTCTATCCCTTTATTCACTCGCAAGAGTTAGCTGGGCAGGAATTGCTTTCTTCCATCATGTGGCTGTAAATGTCTAGGTCCTGAGGGGCTGTGCGACTGAGCATAGGGGTGGTCAGTAGGAGTCAGAATCTTTGTCTTCTTCATGGACTCTGCTCACACTGCCTTGGAGTCTCAGACACCTGAGGAACCACGGAGAACCCCAGAGACCATGGCAACCGTTTGAGCAGCCAGGAGAGGAAGGTCCACAACCAAAGTCACTTAACTAGTGACGGCCAAGCTAGACTCAGGTTCCAGATCTCTGTGTTCCACGTGGGCGTTTGTCCCCAATGGACCAGACTGCCTTCAGCTCCTGAACTTGGGCAGGCTGTCCGACCCCGACAGCACAGCTCCTGCCCAGGGTGTAGGGAAGGGGATGTCTATGGGAGAGACCATGTGTATTTTTCCCAGGAGAAAGCATATGAGATAATACCACTCACCCTGCCTGCATCATCTAGTTATGTGCGGCTGTCTTTGTCCACACGGAAACCTTTACACATCGAGTCTCTGGCACCACTGTCAGTTAGTAGATGCTGCAGAGCGCAGTCTTCCCCGGGCAAATCCTTGAGTCTCTGTGAGTAATAGAGCAGTGGGGCTGTTGGGTCAGGGTTGGACCCAGGCTCATAACCAGCCCCTATGGTCCTGATCCCCCCCCTTCCTCCTTTCCTTTCTTTTCCCTCTCTGTAACTCATTTCCAGATATCCCTCCTTGGGCACTGGAGCCCACTTTGGTGCAGGTATCAGGAACACCTGGGAATTTCCACCCGTGGTGTTCTTTAGCCAGTAACTGGGGATGTGGATACAGGGGACATGTAGAAGGCTGGGTCACCTCCAGCGTCCTGCAGCATTTGAAGCTTTCGGCTGTGACTTTATGTCAGAAGTCCCTTGTTTAAGCCCCTTGCTCTTCCTGACACCTCTGTGGCTTCTGGGAAGCACTTCCTTTATGGGTCCTCATTTCTGGGACGACTCCTAGGGAGCCCAAGCCAACACACGGGCTTTATTATTTTTCAGTCATTTACCATTACTTGAAATGACAATGATGATGATGTCTCTGTTTTCTGTGAACCTCTGCTAGAATACAAGCTCCCGAAGCAGCACCTTGATCTGTTTTACTCACCCCTGCTCTCCCGTGTCCAGAGAGGCGTCTGCCTCGTGGTAGTAGGTACCCAAAAAGGTATTTGGTTGAAGGGACTTCCTCAGTCTCACCGTGATGCTGTGAAGAAAAATGGCCACCCCTATTTTATCTACAAAGAAGCCATGACGGTTAATCTCAACTGTCGACTCGGTGAGACCTGGAATCACCTGGGAGCAGGCCTCTGGGATGCCTGTGGGGGGGGGCAGTTATCTTGATTGGGTTAATTGAGGTGGAAAGACTCATCCTCTATGGGTGTCACCGTTCCCTGGGCTAAAGGAGAAAGCTGGCTGAGTACAGGCATTCGTTGCTCACTTCTTTCTTCCTTTTTAAAAAAGATTAATTAATTAATTAATTAATTAATTAATTTTATGTACAGCATTCTGCCTACATGTATGCCTGCACACCAGAATAGGGCATCAGATCTCATTATAGATGGTTGTGAGCCACCATGTAGTTGCTGGGAATTGACTCAGGACCTCTGGAAGAGCAGCCAGTGCTCTTAACCTCCGAGCCATCTCTCTGCCCCCCATTGCTCACGTCTTCCTGACTGCAGATGCAGTGTGTCCATCTACCTCAAACTCTTGCTGACTTGACGTCTCCAGCCCGGGAGACTAGACCTCCAATGAGCCCAAATAAAGCCCTCGATCCTCAGTTGCTTTTGTCAGAGGGTTTTTGTCTCAGCAACGGAAAAGTAATTAAGACAGAAGCATTTTCAAAGACGTTTAACAATGTGTCCAGGGCGCCACAGACTGCATTTACCAGCATCCCTGTGTCTGCGAACCAAAGCACAGGCTTTAAAACCCAATCTCTTGTTGTCAGTTTCCAGAACATTCCCCACCTCCTCAGTGCTTCTGAAGTGGCTTCTTTTGTGAAGGGAAACTACCAGTATTTATATAGTTTTGTGCTTAGAATGTTGTAAAGATTGAATGAATTAGTGTAGCACTTAGACTAGTCCCAGGACCCCATATACTTACTGTCTGTCAAATGAATTCCCTTCTAGCCAAATCTGTCTCCATTTCTGCCCCCTTGTCACTCATGTCCTCTCATGCCCGGGTACCTTTGTCCACACTGTCCCTTCCTGGAATATAGTCTCTTCACTGTTTTCTCTGGGAAATTATTTATTTATTTATTTATTTTGAGACAGGGTTTCTCTGTGTAGTTTTGGTGCCTGCCCTGGATCTCGCTCTATAGACCAGGCTGGCCTCGAACTCACAGAGATCCGCCTGGCTCTGACTCCCGAGTGCTGGGATTAAAGGCGTGCGCCACCACCACCCAGCTTCTCCGGGAAATTTTTAATCATTCTTCAAGTCTCCTCTGAGGGCTGCATCCTTGTCCCTGTGGACTGGGGTTCTCCCAGGATGTCCCGGGGCCTCTCTCCCACAGCCCCTGGGTTGGTGATGGAGACAACATTCCTACTGTGCTGGAGCTGCCTGCTGATGGGCCTATGTGCCTCCATGCTTCGGGCCTGCTCCCAAGTCATTTAGCTAACTCTCAACGCAAATGGATCCTGGTCAAGATCCAATATTGTAGAGGCATAAATTTTTCCAAAATTTATCTATAAATTCAGTAAAAAAAAAAAAAACCAATAAAAAACTTAACAAGAGTTCTAAAAATGTAATTTTATAAGCTAATACTAAAAGTCATCTAGAGGGGGAAAAATGGATAAGAATAGCCAAGCAAGTTTTGACACAGGACAAGGAGGATGAAATGGCTCTTTTAAAACATTTACTATGAAGTGATTAATACAGATTGGTCTTTGTTTATGAACAGGTGAGCTACTCAATGGGACCAAGAAAAAGACAGATTCATGGAAATGTGGTGTGTGCTAAAGGGCATTTTTATCTTGTTATTTTTGAGACAGGGTCTTGCTATGTGGCCCAAAATGACCTGGATCTAGTGAGGATCCAGTGAGGATCCCTCTGCCTCAGTCTCTTGAGTACTGACTGGGATTACAGATGTGCACCACCACATCTGGCCTAAATCAGTAAGAAAACACTGTTCATGAAACATTCAGGGACAACAGAGTTCCCATTCGGGGAAAATCAAGTTACGAGATTGGTGGTGCCTTTACTTTATGCATCTGCAAAGAGAATTCATTCTGGCTATTTCAACCAGCAAAGGATTTGAGGAAGGTATGTGCTATGGTTTGAATATCGTTTGTCCCCTCTGAAAGTCATATTGAAATATGACTGCCATTGTGGCAGAGGTTGAAGGTGAGGTTTTTGAAAGACGATGAGGTCATTAGGAGAGATTGATGCCTTGCTCAAGGGAGTGAGTTCTCACTCTCCAGGAACTGACTCAGCCACCAAGAGGGAGGGTTGTTACAAAGCAAGACTGCCCTGTGTGATTTCTCTTCCCTTTTTGAATTCTACAATAGAATGAAGTGTCATGGGGCCCCCTCTGGATGCTGGCACCATGAGCTAGGACTTCCCAGTCTCCAGAACCACAAACTAAAGAAACCTCTTCTTTTTGTACAAATCGCCACCGTAGGTATTCTGTTACAGCAACAGGAAATGAGATGCATGCAAGAATTATAGAGAGTGTTGTAAAGAAAGTGTTTAGGTTGAGCTTACAGAACACTTTCCATAGCCACGGTACAGAACCAAGCCACTACAGAAGAGGGTGTCTTTGTCATGGTCTGGAAGCTTTCAGAAAGTAGGAAGTTTTGGTCGTGGACTCTGTTCTATAATTGCACCGTCTCTTTGAGGATCCAGGCTAGACAAATGGATGCTCTATTGCTTTCATTCCCACATAACTCAAAGCTTCAGGTGATGCATCTGCTGAGGGATGTAGGAAGCAGATACCAAGAGAGAGAGCCAGGAGGCAAATGATTTTCAGGATAAAGAGAAGAGGAAGCAATAACAGCAGGGAACGCTTTCCGAGCTTGATCAGGTTCTGACCGTGCAAAAAGAAAAAGGAGAAGGAAGAGAAGTTGCTAGAATAAAGCTGCAAACTGGTGAGGCTGTAGAGTCTGGGCCATTGCAAAGGTTGCTCATAGAGGAACTCCATCTAGGAAGGAGTGGCCAAGTTCTAGCCCCCTCTGCATGCTCAGTCATTGGCCCTAAAGCCATCCCAAAGCTGTTCGTTTCTAGAAGAGGACATAGAGAAAAATCTAGGCAATCTTGGGTTTGACGATGACATTCTAGATATAACATTTCCAAAGATAATCCAGAAAAGGAAAAGTTGCTAAGATGAACTCCATCAAAATCAAAATTGAGTCAGGTGGTGGTGGCGCACGCTTTTAATCCCAGCACTCGGGAGGCAAAGGCAGGCGGATCTCTGTGAGTTCGAGGCCAGCCTGGGCTACAGAGTGAGTTCTAGGAAAGGCACAAAGCTTCACAAAAAACAAAACAAGCACAAGCTGTCTCGAAAAAACAAAAGCAAAAACAACAACAAAAAAACAAAAACAAATCAAAATTGTCTACCCTGTGAAGGACATTGTTGTGAAATTGAAAATGCAAGGCATGGGTAGGAGAAAAGGTGAAACTCATGCATGATTCTAAAAATGAAACACTTCCATCCAAAATACACAACTGAGTCTTGAAATTCAATTTAAAAATGGTCAATAGACCTGAGCAAACCTGTAACCTGTAAGGAAACACACAGGACAAGGAAGTGTGTGGAAAGTTAGGCAATGACATCTCCGGGGAGGAATTACAAACCAGAGCAACTATGGGACGCCACTGCACACGTCATCGGACATGGCTGGAACCCTCAGCCCTGACAGCATCAAGTGCTGGCGAGGAAGTGGAAGGAGAGCGCTCCTTTGTAGCCGGGGAGGATGCAAATGGGACAGCATTTTCTAAGGCAGTTTGGCACTCTTCTTACAAACCTAAACACAGTCCCACCATATGCTCCAACAATTATGCTCTTAGGTATTTGCCAAAATGAGCTGAAAAACGTTGTCCACACACACACACCAAAAAAAAAAAAAAAAAAAAAACCAAACCTGTATGCAAATGTTTATAGCAGCTTTGTTCATAATTGCTAGCAACTGGAAGCAACCAAGACGTTCTTCAGTAGGTGAATGGCAAATTGCGGTATCTAAGAACAATGGGATATTTTCATCAATGGAAAAAAAAATAGCTATCAAACCTCAAGAAGCCACGGAGGGAATTCAAGTGTATATTGTTCAGTTGAAGGAAGTCAGTCTGAATGTCTGTATTCTGACCATATATGACATTGTGGAAAGGGCAGAATTATAGATATGCTTTAAAACAAAAAGATTGATGCGTTCTAATGGTTCAGGGGAGAATGGGAGAGATGAATAAACAAATTCAGGGCATTTTTAAGGTGACAAAATGATTCCACATGATACTACAAGTCGTGGATAAATGGCATTATATATTTGTCAACAGCCATAGAATTATACAACCCAGAGACAAAACCTTCATGTAAACTATGGATTTTACTTAATAACGATGTTTCGGTTCTTGATGATCAATTTGTAATAAATGTACCATACTAATACAAGATATTACTGTAGAAAAAAACTGAATGTTCAGGGCTACGGGCTCAGAGGACATAGGGGAACTACACTTTCTTTTGCAACTTTCCATATGGCATGTATTCTAATCTTTGATTTAAGATCAAAGGGTTTTTTTTTGTTGTTGTTGTTTTAGAAAAGGTTTCTCTGTATATCCATGGCTGTCCTGGAATTCACTATGTAGACCAGGCTAGCCTCAAACTCATAGAGATCTGCCTGTGCTTGGGACCACACATATCTCCCAAGTGCTGGGATTAGAGGTGTGTGCTACCATGCCCAGCTGTCTACTGACATTTAAATAATTAATATATTTGAAGAAAAATTGGAAGCAAATGTAATAGGCAGTAGTGATGTAACTTCCTAGCTTTCTTAGGATACTTCTAGATTGGGCTTATTTTCTCAGTGTCCCATCTGGACTAGTATCTGTCACTTTTAAAGTATAGTAAGTGGATAATGATTTACATGGTCACCATAGACAAGAGCTATTATTGAGAAATAATACCTGTAAAGCAGTAGAAGAAATAATTCAGCAGAACAGCAGCAGTTTACAGGAATAAGGTGTACGTTTAGACTATTTATAACTATATTTAAAGTGGATTTCTTGTAGGAAGTGTTTAGTTGGACTGTGGTTTAAAGAAAATAAATTCCATCTTGACCATCCATGCCTTTTAATTGGAGTGTTTAAATAATTCTGTGTCTAATTTTTGACTACAGTATTGTGAATGGTTCTATTAACATCATGTGAAGCAGATTCTAAGCAAGGAGTATTTTGAAGGATAAAGAAATTCATTTCACAGAATCAGTTCAAGGGGACTGGGTGGCACCCAAGGCATGTGTGTCTAAGGAGGCTTCGGATTACATGAAGCCAAAAGAGAAATAGACAAACTGGTGATCAGAGTTGAGACTTCAAATCATCTTGTCCTTAGGTCATAATTTCCTGTTTTTATTATGTGGCCTTTTTATTGACTTCTTCAAGTGCCTAATGAACCGAAGGTTCCCTTAGGAAGAGTCCTTCATCTCGAGTTTCTCTGATGTGAGACGGTAGGATGTCTGTGTTGACACTGGACTTCACTTTTGTCTGTGAGCTCATCGGCAGCAGGAGTTTCTTTCCTTGGGAACCAGTAAGTGCCTTGAGTTATCAGGGCCTCCTTAGGTAATTTCACTACTGCCTACCTCAACTCTGTTTGGGGGGGATTGACTTTCTGACAGTTCCTGCATTTGCTTCATTTTTTTGCTACCTAGAAATTCTCTATTCCTTGCTTTTGAGCTTCCATTATATAACATTTTGCTGTTCGGGAACAGTCTGAGAGATTCCCGTGTCTGATTTGATTTAGGTTTTGATTAGACATCTTAATAGGTCTCCCACAACACAACCTTGACGTCAACCTTCACCCTTTCTCTCTGCTTGTCCTAGAACTATAACATTATAATAAGTTGTTCTTTTTTTAACTGGGAGAAGAAAAGGCACTGCCTTCCTGGCGGCGTCTAAAATTTGCTTGCAGGAGATACCCTTTTGTTTTGAAATTCACCACTTGACCCTTACGTTCCGTCGATAGGAAACAACCCCCAACCCCAACCCCCAGTGCCAGTCTTGGTGAGTATGGGAAAACACCGAGGGAGCCCTAGAGAGATTTCTAACTCTGAGATGTGAATACCCTTTAGCAAAAGACGTTTGGAATGGCTTAAATTATGCCTCTGGGGACGGTTTACTTAGAACACCACCAATGTCCTAATTTGGAGTCACATTATCTTATGCTTGTGGCTCATGTGTTATAGATAATACTCTGTGAACCAGAGTTGTTTGCACAAGATTGGGGGGCTGGGGTAGGGAAGAATGTAGAAGGAAATGTTCACTGTTTCAGATGAGGCGGAAGCTGCCCAGGGCAGCGCATCCTAGACCTGGGAGTAGGTGTCTCACCTGAAGTGATCTTTTAACCTGACTCCCCAGCTTCGGGGGAAATCCCCCGTGGGTATCTTTTTGATATGTCTATTATTGGTGATTCAGGGAAGAGGCCATTTCTGGGACAGGTCTTGGATCTGAGAAGGGGAAAACAGTTCTTAAGGCTACCATGAGATTGGACTCGCTTAGTCCTGACTCTAGCGACAGGAGGCTGGGACCGGCCCAGTGGTAGGAGGAATAACATCCCTGAGGTAGGATAGAGCTTGGGAAGGAAGGACTTCGAAGTCAGCTCTGGGCCACCCCTGGGAGCAGCGGTTAGCGGCGCTGGATGGTCATTTCCTCTGTTCCCATGGGCTTTCAGGCAGTTATGTTGTTTCTGGCTACGTTGCTGAGGATTAGGGGAAAATCGAGTCCCTGCTTTGAGAGGAGGAAGTCGGGGACTGACCAGCTCTGGTAGAAAGGACTCAGGAGAGAGTGAGTGAGTAAGAATGGTGGGTAAGGCTGAGCAGGGAGCAGGCCAGAGCACAGACTTCTATGTAGGGCATTGTATGGAAGTTAGCCCTTATCTCCTGGGCCATCGGCAGCTATGGAAAGATACCAAGAAGGAGGATGGTGTGATTAAACTTGAGCTACCCAGAAAGAAAACAACAGATTCTCTCAAGATCCGTAGATGTCTGTGGGGAGCATCTGCTGGTTTTGTCTGCCTGGCTCTGCTTCTGCCCTCCCTGTGTTGATACAACCTTCTAGAAGGAATCTAATGAATGTGCTGTAGGTGGATCAGGGAGTATACTCATACCCAATCCAAGCCAATGAGGCACCTGACTTGGCTATGGGAGCTGCTTGGGAGACAGGCCTGGGTTTCAAGTTTGAGTCAACTCTCCCAACAGACGGGTTAGGGAAGACTATCTTTTTCTGATGGGGTCTCTAAATAGAATACGAATCCAGGGCTACTGATGACTAAGAAGGCTTCCTGCCACGTGAGGAGAAAATATTTGAGAGATGGTATGAGTCAGAGCCCTGAGGATGTAGTTTGGGGTACAGCTATGGATCACGTAAGTGGAGGCAGGCCACTGGAGAAGAGACCCTCGATGATGCTGGTAAAATGCTGGATTCAGCCATTCTCGAGGCTAATTCAAGCCGCCCCTTAACATGAGCCAATAACATTTTTTCTTGCCGAATCTGCTTTGTCTCGTTTCCTCCTGTGGCAGCGAAAGTCCTCAGCAACAGTTGTGCGCTCACCTTCCTCTGTCCTTCTCCGGACTTGATAGCCCTGGTTCATCTTATATGTAAAATGGTTTCTAGAGCTTCTCTATCCAGGCCATCCTCCTCTGGATGGAGATGCCCGTACTAGCTTCCTGGGGAAACATTCCTCAGCACGGAGTACGGGGAAGTACGTGATGTTGGAAGACTGTTAACCTGGCAGTCTGTTGAAGGGCCTCCATCATGGTTTCTGTATTCACACTTCTGTAGAGAATAAAACACTTTGATTTGGCCACAGGGGGCACTAAGGTCAGCACCTGGACCAGTCTCGGTTTCTAGGTGGGAGAGAAAGGAATGCGTCCTTCTGTATAGTCAAGAAGTTCCCAGGACTGCCCTGAAACACAGATGAAAGCCACTCAGTCATCTTAACTGGCGGTTAATGAGCCAATCCATAATTTAAAAGTAGTTTTAAGAAAGAGGAGAGAGAAGTGGGGAAACATGGAGCCGGGTCTATTCATACCATATAGGAAGAGGTATGTGTGCTCATATGTGGGCACAGGTGCATGCGTGTGTGTGTGTGTGTGTGTGTGTGTGTGTGTGTGTGTGTAACAGAGAATGACAATCCCACTCCCCTCTCTATCCTTCAAAGGTTCCTGTAGTCGTCTTGGATAACACGACTTCAGCAAAAAGCCTTCCCAGCAGACCTGAATTTAGACCCCTAAAGGATGGACCTCCTCAAGGCCCCAAGATGCCTGCAATGAGATTTCATGAGTTCTGCTTTGTCTGTCTTCTTCCTGGCCAGTCAGCGAGTTACACACAAAATTCAAACCTGAATGCCTGGCAGGACCATCCTGCCTTTCTGTGTGTGAGAGAAAATAGATCAAGCCCTCAACCCACAGGAAATCTAGGGCTGTCTGCAGTACCTCTGGGGATTTGATTCCAATCCCATCTTCTCTGATATCACGCTTCCCCTCCCTCCCTCTCTCCTTCCCCCCTCCCTCCCTCTTTCCCTCCCCTTCTCCTCTCCTTCCCTTTGCTCTCTCCTTCCTGGGACTATTTTCTCTTTGTTTTGTATCAAGACAAATGTAAAGTATAGATATCTGTCACTGATTTCCTTCAAGGTAGCAGCGGAAGGCATCTGGAACATATTTTCTCCACATATAACCAGGGAAATTGTGTCGCATCTTGGCAGAAAAATACATCAAATACCAGCCACCCCTTGCATATAGGTCACGTCTCCATCTTCTCACTAGCCAGCTCACGTCTTTGAGCCCCAGCCTCCAATAGGTCCTGTCTCCCCCCATCTACAAACTCCCTCGATTCTCTTCGAGTCCCCCCATGGAGTACTTCAACCTTGCCCCAGCCTGCCTCTGGGCCATGTTCAGAAACCCAGATAGGACCAGCTTTGAAATTACTTTTTCCTTTAATGCAATCATTATTATCATTAATCCTAACTCCTTCCCCTATCAGTGTCTACATGCATGTTGAGGTCAGTTGTCTCTTTGGCGTGAGTTACTTTCAGATGAGGGACAGAAGCCCAGATTGGGGGAGGGTTGCCCATCCCTTGAAATGACTTTAGAGTGCAGCCAGCCGCGGCTTCTTGGAGGGCAGCATTAGCTACAACAGTTCTGACCGTTGCTTAAGTGGTACCTGTTTCTTTCTTGCTGCTCAAGGTTGACTGTAGCCTGGAGCTATTTCCCCAGCCCCACCTGGCCAGGTGACACATCGTCCCATTCCGTCCCCATCATCTCACTTGTCAGCACGCCCCTAGTCCCACTCTGCCTCTCCCAGTTCAAGAGCCTTCCGAAACAGCCATGTTCTCATCTCCCAGTTCCTGATGCCTCCCAAACTGAAGGAGCAGCCGCGGCTTTGAGCCAAAGGAAGCCGCTTCTCTCCCTCCTCGAGATCCCAGAGTCCTCGACTCACCCAGGTCAGTCTCTCTCATACCACTCTGTGTGGCCAAGGGTGTCACAATCAGCAATCCAGACCCATGGTCATCAGCCTTAGCATCTGATGGAACACCAGCTCTTGGGAAGATCTGGGGAAACGTTCCCTTGGTTTACCCGGAGCTCTGTTATGTCCCGGGAAGGAGTCGGACTGGAGTTTGGACTGCCAGGTGGTGTAGAGATGGAAGACTTGGTTCCTCTGCTTCTGATGCAGGTCCCTGACCAATGGGCGAGGCACCAGGAGCCCAATCTAGGCCTCTGTTCCTTTCCTGAAAAACAAGATAGTGGACTAGAGGAGGGCCAGAGCTAATCCTGGTCCCAGGAATGAGATGATGCTTCCCCTGACAGGAAGGTACAAGGTGCCCGGAACGTCAGGGGTCCTTGTGAGGACAGAGGCGATCCTGAGCCGCCTTCCTCTCTAATCTCCCAACTACGGAGGGGTCTGTTGCCCCAGGCGCTTCAACATGCTGGAGTTTGAGGAACTGGAGAGACTATTGAAGCCAGGATGCAGTGAGTGAGGAAGAATTACTCAGGATGAGGCTGAAGAGATGTGGGGAGAGGCCTCAAAGGCCATTTTGAGACGTCAGTGTTTATTCGAAGTACGACAGAAATCATGAGGAGGTTTTCATGGCTGAGAAAAGCTTCTCATTCACCCACCAATAAAAGCTTCAGGAACCTTCTCTCTTAGAAGTATTTTCCACTCACCTCGACTGCTCCAACTCCCAGGGGCCTTTGGGCCAACTTCTGCTTCCAGGCTCTACTGGCCAGGTCTGGCAGACAGGTACTTCCTTCAGTTGGTTTTGCCTGGCTAGGGATTGGCATTCTTTGGAAAATGAGACAGAGATGGGATCATGAGAGACAGAAAAAGGGGTAGCGTAACAAATAAGAGCTTGGTGCAAGGGGTTTGAGGGGACGTTTGCTAAACGAAATGTAAATCCTTGTTCTGGTGGCTGCCAAGAAGAGAGAGGTAGCTGATGAAAACCATATGTCCCTGAGTAAGTGACAAGGAGCCCTGCTCGGTGCACGCGCATGTTGAAGATGTTGCTGTCGGTCTCCCATGCAATGGAAAAATCTCCTGTTTTAAAGAATACAGTGTTAAGAGGCACTCTGAGACAAATCACATTTCGCAATTAAGTCGTTTACAAGGTCAGCAAAGGAAGGAGAAAATAAACCAGCCAAAAGGTCTTGCTCAACAAGAAAAAAAATTTGTTTGAAAGTTCAACGTTACGGTCTCAAACCGTAACACGGGCTCTTTCTATAGTTTGGTTTAGAACAACAACAACAACAAAAAAAAAACCCCAAAGACAAATCTTTGCAGGGATGGAGAAACCGTTGGAAGTGACTGGAGCGAGTGAGGGCTGAAGAGACCGTGCAGTGCTTGAGGGCTTGCTGCTCTTGCAGAGGAACCAGGTTTGGTTCCCAGAAAAAACACCTGTTAAACCCAGTTTCAGGGACCCAGCTCTCTTTTCCGGCCTCCATGGGTACCTTCATCCATGTCCATGTGCATGTGGTCTCGTGTGTCCGCAAGTGTGTGTGTGTGTGTGTGTGTGTGTGTGTGTGCGCGCGCTTAAAAATGCAAAAATAAATCCTAAAAATCTCTCTTTTAAAAACAAAAGTGACTGATGTACTTGAGTGGCTACTGCAGCTCCTGATATTTTAAAACAGTTTTGATCTTTTTAAAAAAAAGAAAATGAAAACTAAACCGGGCGGTGGTGGTGCTCGCCTTTAATCCCAGCACTCGGGAGGCAGAGGCAGGTGGATCTCTGTGAGTTCGAGGCCAGCCTGGTCTCCAT
>CABHPQ010000701.1:0-20840 GCA_902168405.1 Peromyscus aztecus | reverse complement strand
GGGGGGGGGAAGAAAACTATCAGTTTTTAAAACTTGCTTTAAGTTGACCTTGAAACAAACTAAAACAAAGCAGAGAAACATCTCTACCGTACACCCTTAGTCTGAGGAAGAAAATTCTGATCTCTTCAACTGACATCCGAGTTCCAGCATGGCAGGGGAATGTGCCTGGAGTTTTTGATACAAGATCCTGTCACTGGCCCTGCCTCCCCATCTGCCATCCATTCTGTTTGCAGGCTGGACCTGTTGGGCATCATAGTTACCTACTTTCCCCCTGGAATGCCCTTCCTCCTAACTACAGAGAAAAACTGTTAGCTTTTGTGGGAGTGGGGAATTGGGGTGCTAGGTTTCGATCCCAGGACCTCATGCATACTAGGCAAGCCCTCTGACATGGAGCCATACCCTCAGCCCTTGTTAGCCATTTAAAAAAGGTACCAGTTTCCAAATTCTATGTATTATATCATCATTTCCACCTGCTCCTTTTGATTCCAGTTCCCTGTGAAATTCTGCACCTCGTCATCTATTTTCTTAACCGTATTAATCACAGCTATTTTAAAGTCTAGATCAGAAAAGCCCAAGATCTGGATCCCCTGTGGGGCGTTTCTATTATGGAGATGCTCTGGGCTCTGACTGATGTTACCTCTCATCACAGAGGATTTATTTTTGCCTTCCTGAAGGCCGTCCATCCGTCAGGAAAAGCGGAAGGTCACCCTAATCCAGCCTGGGATCGGGCTGCTATGATGCTGGCGGTCAGCCTGTGGGGGCTGTTCTATTTCTGGCTCACCCTTCCTCCCGCCGCCGCCGCCGCCTAACCTCTCTGGGGTTCTAGGTGCAAGCCTGCTTGTTTGTTAAGGCCCTTCCACTTGGGTGGGTTACCAAGTCCAAGAGTGTCTTCCAAGGCTCACGCAGCTGTTAATGATTCTTCTTCCGGGTTCCCCACCTCTCAGTCGCTGGCCACTACGTGCTAGGAGGCTGGCCCTGAGCACTGACTCTGGTGTGCTTCTTTTCTCCCCGAGATCCTGGCCCTCAGATCTTCCTTCTAGTCTGACCTTCACACTTACTTCCCTATCTTAGGGGATGGCAGAACCCTCCCGCTAGCCCCTCGCTTTCTGCTTGCTCTGGGGCTCTGTAACTCCTTGATCTCTGGCTGCTCAAGAATGAACAGGACTGAGTGTCACCTCTGCATGCTTCCCTTTGGAAGACTGACCCCCCTCCAGTACTGACAACCTTTAAGTAAATGGTTTTGGATTTTACTTGCAGCGGGAAGGCTGGCCTTTGATGAGCTATTCTGCGATTCCAGAAAATAGGGTGCTTGACCTGCTCCCTTAGAACTACAGGTGAGCAGGAACCCTGTGTTTTTCACCCTGGGATCCCTCGCTGATCTTACCCATAACTTTCAATGTCACCTATGCCCAGACATTCCCTAATGTCTGTCTATAGCCTGGAGCTCCGTAATGACCTAAATCCTAATATCTCCTCTCGTCGCCACATATCCGCCCCATAGACATCTGGAACAATGCATTTAAAAATCTTGTTTTCCCGCCCAACTCTTCAGCATTCCCTCCTCGCTGTTATCAGGGTTGGAATCCTGAGGGTCACACGCAGTTCACTCTCCCTCCCCTCCCATAGTCCATCCCTCTTGAGTTGTCATATGACGTCACCAAGTCCCCTCCGACATCGACAACCTTGTCCCAACCATGCTGTGGCTTCCTCGGTAGTCTCCTCACACTTCTCCCCAGCCTCATGGCCTTCTTCCAGCACAGTGGCCAGCCACCCTCTGAGGAAGCGAGCCCTTGAAAACAGAAACAAGATTATGTCATTTCTCACCGTGACTCCCAACAATGAGTTCCCATTACTTTTCACAGAAAGCACTGAGGGCCTTACTGCCCCAGGCCGTCTTCTGCCCCTCTCTCCTGGCTCCTCCCTTGACTCATCAACTCCACAGCCTTTGCTCTTCCAGAACCCTCCTTTCATTTGGGGGATCCTTCCCACATGCCCCTCTATCATCATGGAGCACTTCCCCACATGTCTGACTCTGCTACTGTTCTCTCAGTTCTAGCTCAATGTCCCCTCCTCAGGGGAGCCTCCCTGAGCCCTGGGTGAGTTATCTCACGGCTGTATCCCTGCCATTCTGGTCCCTGCCCTTTGGCCACAGCACGGGTGTGACTCCATGGATAATTCAGTGACCGTTGATTCCGTTTTCCCTCACCGAAGTCTAATTTCCCAAGGCCAACAGCTGGGTCTCTCTTGGTCACCACTACCTCCAACACCAGTAAAGTAGTACCTGGGACACCTTAAAAGAGTCGAAAATAACCTTACGAATAAATTTGATACTAGGCAAGTACAAGTAGTCACTACCCCCAAGCCCGAGCCACCTGGCGGAAGTAGGGTAGTGAACACCCAGTAGAAAGGGAAACTGGGAAGATTGAAGCTAACAAGCATCAGAGTGCGAGCATCAGGGAGCTAGCTCAGTTGGTAATGATTTCTGAGGTTGTCCTCTGGCCTACACAGACACACACCAGTGGCGGGGGGGGGGGGGGGGGAGGGGGGGAGGGGGTGAAGGAGAGGGGGAGGTGAGGAATTCACTAGCTAAGACAGTCCTAATGTTGAGGGTGCAACACGGGATAGGAGTCCACAGCACAGAGTCCCAGTCCCAGGCCTGGTCCATATCATGACAAACAGCATTTTTTTTTTTTTTTTTTTTTTTTTTTTATCATGCTGCATGGTTCACAAAGTATCACCACAGACAGGATCATTATCAGACCGACGCTGTGACATCCAGCAAGCCGCTCTTCAAGTCCTGTGGAAAAGGAGACAGCGGACTTCCAGGACCACTTGGGCTGTTTTTCCTGTGTCTTAGGGAAGCCCCACCTTGGGCCGCAGCCTGCTTCTCTGTAAAGCAAAAGTCCTCAAAGGCTGATGGCTAAGGTTTGTCTACGACATTTCCAGATTAAAAGCTCAAACTGTTCCAATGAGAGAGCAAGTTTTTGGGGTCCCCTTTCTTGTGAAGTCGCTGCTCCCCGCTTTCTCGGCACCGTCCAGTGTGGTGTCATTTGAAAGCAAACTGCTCTAGGCCTTTTTTTTGTAGGTCCTTTGAGACTCGATCCCAGAACTGAGAGACACGCAGGAGAGAGGATGCCACCATCAACCCAGGTACGTCCAGCCTCCCATCCCCCCCCCCCAAGAGCTTGGTCCTCCACCTAGACCGGCCAAAGTCATAGAACGGTCTCTACGAAGCTCCAACCCCCACCGGCTGAAGGTCACCCAGAACCATCACACTGAACTCTCAGCTGTGATTCTCAAAAAACAATTCAAGGAGATTAATTAATTAATTAATTAATTAATTAGAATGCGTGCATGTGCCTGCATGTGTATCTGTGCTCCACGTGTGTGCAGTGGTGCCAGATCCCCTGGAAACGGAGTCACAGACAGTTGTGAGCCGCGGGATGGGTGCCAGGAATGGAACCCAGGTCCTCCGCAAGAGCAGCTGGTGCCATTACTGGCCGAGCCATCCCTCTAGCTCCTCAAGATTTCTTTTTTTAAGAGAAGCTTCCAGGGCAGAAATCGAAGGTTGAAGAGTTTGTGAGGCAATGCTCAGTCGCTGGGAGAAGGGCCTAAGCTCACATGGACCTGTTCACTGCCACATGGACAGTGCCTGAAACCAGAGTGTGACGCAGGGCACCGGGGCATCTGATGCAAGTCGCAAAAGGACAAGGTCAGCCTTGTCCAGGGCCCAAGCACACGTCCCCTATCCCCTGGGCCCAGCCTTTCATGCTTTTTGAATGCCAAGGATACTCACTCTCTTTTTGTTTTTCTGAGGAGATTTTCAGTATCCAGGGCCATTGAAGACAGGGATGTCTGTCATCCAGGCTAAGAAAAGCATTGGGAAGCCCACAGCTGTGGTTCTCTGGGCAGTCCCTGAGTGACAGCAGGCTGGATACTGGGATGGAGTGTCCTGCACCAGGCAAGGCAGTGGAAGCGTCTCTGTGTGGGAGGAGACCCTTGCCAGCCTCTGTGGTGGGATGGTCCATCTCCTCCATCTTCATCTGCCCCGTGTGTGTGTGTGTGTGTGTGTGTGTGTGTGTGTGTGTGTGTACAATGTGTGGTGGGCTAGAGACTGGCGGATGTCGCGTCCTCTATTGCTATTTTTTTTTTCTCTGTTGAGTCAGAGGCCTCTCACTGAACCTAATGCTCACAGACCGGCTAGACTAGCTGACCAGCAGCTCAGAAGGAAACTACATTCTTCATTCATGACCCTTCCTGTGCTAGGGTCAGATGCATGCTCGTGACTACCTCTAGCCTTTTTTTTTTTTTTTTTTTTTTTTTTTTTTCTGAACTCCGTAGATACTGGGGATTCGAACTCAGGTCACTGTGTTTTCATAGCAGGCACTCTGCTGACTGAGCCCATATCCCCTGTCCCCCTCATTTGCCTTAAAAAAAATGTTTAAGCCTACTTGCTTGTGTGTGTGTGTGTGTGTGTTTGTGTGTGTGCACGCGCGCGTGTATGTGGAATGTGTTGGAAGGCATGGGCTGCTGCGCCAATGCAGAGGTCAGAGCACAGCTTTGCGGAGTTGGTTCTCTGCTTCTGCCTTTATGTGAGTTCTGAGGATTGAACTCGTGTGCCCAGGCTTTACAGAGCAAGGGCCTCCTCACTGCTCAGCCATCTCACCAGCCCTCTATTCGCCTTTTCATAAACTCTAGCCTCCGCTTCCTTTAGCCTTCCCTTCTGATTGTCAAATGTCTGATTTATCTATTTAAAAAAAGGGAGGTGGGGACCCAAACATGGGCCATTTATCCCAGTCCCCCACTCCTAGTAATTCTATCCCCGCCCCCCCCAGGCAACAGAATGGGGAAGACTAATGGAAAAATAGTGTCCTAGAGGAAGGTGGTGGTGGTGGGAAACACGAAAGTTTAAATTTCAGGGTATTATCTATCCGCGTCGTCCACGCTTAGCCTTCTGGGTAATGTGTGTAGTGCGCTGAGGCCTTGGGTTCCTTTTGGCTCTGGGAAATCACGGTATCAGGTGCTAGACTGCTGAGCCCTCTATACCCTGTCTCCGGGGCGTCAGGAAACTTCTAGATCCCTGCACAATGCTATCAGACGGCAGAAGCCAGGAGCCCTGCCTTGGGCACCAGTTTCGTGGGCTGAGCACCTGTGCTCTGCCCCAGGCTGGACCAATGCTTAAGCAGATGATAGGGCGGGAGTCTAAATGTCTCTGCTGTGGGAAAGCAGGGACTCCAGCTTCAGATTCCCAGGGCTTTGGGGATGTTTCCAAGCATTCTTGTCTCCATCTTTGGGTACGTTTGTCCCCAAGACCAGCCCCTCCCCAGGATGGGTTCCCGCAAGCCTGCTACTTGCCAAGGAGGACATCATTAACTTCCAAATCACTGGTAGGGAGGGGTGGCTGTGGTTGGAGCCCCTTGGGTTAGACGGCTGGGCTGAGGAGATAGATCTGAATTCTCTCATTTATACATTCTTCAATAATATTTACGGTGGCTTACTTACATTCCAGGCATTGAGTTAGCACTTAAACACACCTTGTCATTTTTAAAATAACAGCTTTAAGGTATAATTGACGCACCATACAATTCACTCCAGTAAAGTATGTAACTTCACAGTTTTCAGGCTATTCTGAGCTGTACCGCCATTTAATTTTAGAACATATTCATCTGCCCATAAAGAGAACTGGTCCTCATCTGCAGTCAGTCACTCCGACCTCCCTGCCCCTTAGCCTCTGTAAACAACCTACCTACTTTCCGCCTGTAAGGGTTCGTCCACCCGAGATACTCTAAGCAGGGGGAGCCTTTGGTGACTGTGTTTAACGCATGCTGTTTCCTGAGACCATAGTTCATCCTTCTTAGTGCCAAGTGATATTCTACTTTATAGGTACGCACAGTTAATGGGCTTTGGGCTTGCCTTCACTTCCGGCTCTTGTGGATAATGCTGCTGTGAACACAGTTATTCTTCTGTTTAAAGCAGCCATCCTGGTGGGTGTGAAGAGGCGTCTCGCTGTAGTTTTGATTTGCAGGACTACCCTGATGGCTAATGATGTGGAGGCACTTTTCATGGACTGCCAAGCCATTCACTTATCTTCTTGGAGAAATGCCTATTCATATCCTTGGCCCATTTTACATTTAATTTAATTTTTTAAGGCTCACTTTATTTTAGAGTGTGTGTGTGTGTGTGTGTATACACAAACGCAGGTGCCCACGGCACCCAGAAGAGGACATCAAATCCCCTAAAAGCTGGGGTTACAGGCAGTTCTGAGCCACGTAATGTGGGTGCTGGGAACAGAACTCAGAGCCTTTGCGAGAGCAGTCAGTTCCCAGGTGCTGGCCAGCTCTCAACTCTGTCTCCCACCTCTCTCTTTTTCAGTTGGCTTATTTCTTTGTATTGTTAAGTTGTGAGAACCTTTTACATAGCCTGGATACCAATCATTTTTCAAAGACTGGTGAATTTGACAAGGCAAGTAAAAATAAATTAAGTTCGGGAAGGGGTTGGAATTTTAAGAAACTGTGCCAGGTGACAGAAACCTACCTCAGGCAGACCCTAGAAAGGCAGAATGTGGAACTAACTGGCCTTCCTGGAGACTCTTCACTGCTCAATTACACACCTCTTCTGAAATCACCGTGGCACCCCGGGCATCCAGGAGTGCCATGGGCTGGGGGAGGGGCACAGGCTGGCTAACACATTGAAGGTGGAACCTCCTGTGGGGAATTTTTTTTTTCTTTCTTTCGTTCTTTCCTTTTTAAATGCATGGTCTTTTATTCCTTGGGCAAATGAGATGGTTGGTACATATGAAAGCGTTTGGAATTGTAAAGGGATATGCAAATGTAAGGTGACATTCTTATTGCTACTATTGTTATTGGTGAGAACCAATAAAAGGCCTGTCTAGAATGAAAGTCCCAGAGCTTTGGGCATGGGGTGGGGGAAGGAGTGGGCTGGGGACAGATGAGGGTGGGGAGGGTGAAAGCTGAGGAGGAGACAGGAGGGTAGCAGGGCTGGCACACCTTGGCTTTGTGCGTGTGTATGAGGGAGGGAGGGAGAGAGAGAGCGCATGAGCACACAGAGCACCTTGTAATTTCTGGTGCATTCCTCTACCACCTGTAAAATGATTCACTTAATATTTTTCTTTAAAAGGGCTCCTATTTCTTTTCATTAAAGAGCTGTGTTTACAAAGGTAACTTTATACACCACTTGTAAATGACAAACCCGCATCGTTTTCAGAAGGGAAGGTACCCCATTAAAAACAAATGTGAAAATCCGTACAGTGTTTTGCAGTTCTGGTTGGATTCCTTTGCCTCCTGGGCCTGGAACACTGTCCCCGCAGTCTCAATCTGGCTCAACTCTGTCACTCAGGCTGCTGCTGTTCCAATGGCTCTCCTTTGGAGGCTCTAACAGCTCCAGTGTTGGCCTCCGGCCTGGTCCTTGTTATCGGTCTCTTATTGCACTGTAGCTTCCTGAGGGCTGTGGGTTCACATTCCTGGAGCGTGTCTGGGCAGGGTGTCATCCGTGTTCCTCACCAGCCTCCCAGCCTAGCTCTGTAGCGGCTGCACGAAGAGCTAAGAGCTCCGAGCTGCTGGGTGGTTCTCTCCTTTGCTTTTCGCTGCTCTCTTTTAGCGAGGGTCAGCAGAGTGTAAAGATACAACAGGCTGGTGCCAAGCTGCTGCACCTTGTATAATCAAGACGTTTGAAAGAAAAAAAGAAAAAAACCCTGCAAGGGTAGCATCTCAAAGATCCCAAGGCTTCCCTGGGTGTCCCAGACCTACAGCTTGCCTACCCCCAGAGCATCCCCTTAACCTCATCAACTCTGCAATCTCCAGAGTAAGGGGGCAAGAATCCCATGAGCAGCTCTGAGCGTGGACCAAGCCAGCTTCTGGCAGATGTACCTGGTAGTTAGAAGTGGTCAAGTCTGTATGGTGTTTAGTGAACTGCCTGCTTGCTGGATGCCTCCGCTTCCTCCCAGGCTCAACTTTTAAAGCAATATTGTTTCCCCTGTCTCAAGTACCCAGTTTGTACCATACATCTTGATTAAAAAAAAAAAAAAAAAAAAAAAAAAAACAGCAGCCAAAGAAGCTACACCTTTGTCATGTTTTTTCAGCCTTGCGATTTGAGGAAGTAGGAATTTACAAGTCCCATTTTAGAGATGGGAACTGAGGCTTACAGTAGTTTTATGATTTGCTCGAAGTGACAAAATCTAGCTTTTAACATTTCAAAGTCTAGGTTCTTGGGTCATCACATGTAACAGCTATTAAACGTCACTGTCTACAAACAGGCAAGTCTGGCCTACAGTTCAAAGGCTACACGCACTCCAAGGCCCACAAAGTTATGAACTTCCTTAAAACATGATGGGTGTTCTCTCTCTCCCTCCTCTCTCTCCATGTCTCTCTTGTAACTTGGTTGCACAGTTCACAGCCTGAACTTCATGGATGATAAAATATCTAGGGGTTAAATGTGCCTGTCTTCTTGCTTAGCAGTTTCTGTATATTCAAGACCCTGTAATGTTACCACTAGTGACATCAGCTTCCAACTCCAGGGATGTGCGCGTACATGGTGTGTGTATATGGGGCCAGGCGTGTGCATAGGGTGTGTGTATGGAGGGCAGGTATTTCTCGGAACTTGTTGCTTACTCTAAGACTTGTTCCTCTCCAGGGTCCTGTGACAAGGCTGGTGCTGATGCCTGTTCAGTAATGAAGGGACAAAGCTTAGGCTTCCTGTCAGCCTCTACTTCTATGGAGTAAACTAGGCAACAGCGTGCAGTTCCGTTTCCAGAGAATTCACCACATCAGATGAGTCGCAGGCTCCTCCCAGGACAGTCTGTGGTCGGATATGTTGGAGGCTGAAGGGACTCTCAGGTGTCCTGTGAGGGTGGGTATGCAGAATACCCTGGAGGAAAGCAGGGAGAAGATTTCAGGGGGACCCCAGAACTTTAGCGCCAATGTCAGTGCTGCTTAGCGTCTCTGTTTTTTTGTTTTTTTGTTTTTTTTTCTGATCCACAGTCTACCCATTCTACCCAACTTTCTGTCCCCCAGAAAAATCAAAGAGTGATGCTGGAGTGCTCGGTCCGTTTGCCCTTGGGCAGAACCAGAGCAGCTCTATGATAGGAGCCCTGACTTCCGCCCCATCTTGGTAGAAGCTTTTGACCTCGTCTTTGTGTAGGGTTCCTTCGTGTCGTCCAAATTTGAATGCACCTTCTGTTCCTCCGGGTACTCAGTCTGATGGTGTCAAGTACCCTTCTGTATGCCGTAGGCCATCCCCTGAAGTCAGGGTCTATGCTTCTCCACCTCAGTATATATCCCACACCCTGCACAGTACTCAGGATCTGGCTCTGACACTTAGGGGGCACTTTCTACGTGTCAATAATCGCTACCTGCATCAACTCAGTGAGCCCCCACGACGGTCCTTCCTGTGATCATGATCCCCTTGGAGACGTAAGGGCGCGAAGCATCACAGAGGTTGCGTAGCTTGCCCCGGGTCACACAGTCAGCACGTGGCAGGTCTGGGATTCCATCCCAGGCATCGTGACTCCCTGAGTCAACAGTCTTAAGACTGTTTCTTGGCCTGCCTTTCCATGTGCTGTTTTGGAGGTGATGTTTCTTAGCCAGGGCACCAAAAGAACCTGTTTGCCAACTCAAGGGGCAGAAGGTGGAATGCTGGTCACCATGGTAACTGAATCAACGGGGCCGCACCAGCTGCTGATCCCTTGGGGCAGAAGTTCTGCTGCTGGCGCAAGGAGGCTGAGGCTGGGTTGGCATGGGGCAGTGTCTGAGGCACCAGATGCAATGGGAGGATCTGGAAGAGTACCAGGTGGGTCGTCAGGTCGCAGATTTGGGACAGAACTAGGGGTTTCCCGGGGCAGGTGGGACAAAGAGGAGAAGAGCTCTTGCCTAAAGCTCTGGAGCGTCCCCGGCTGGCAATGATGTCCCTTGCCTCTGCTGAACTTGTAGCCCTGTGATTCGGACCAGCACTTTCGACCTCCTCACCCCCATCCCCTGTCCTAGAGCAAGGAGGGTGTGGTACCACTTTGCCCTTGGCTACCACCACGGGCCTGCTCCTGTGGCCTACAGTGCCTTCATTTCTTCAACAGTACAATGAGAGAATGCCTCCCCTCTCCGGAGGGAGGCTCCATGCTCTTCCAGGGGCCAGGGTGGGACCGGATTGAGTGGCAGGTCATCTCTCTGATTTGTTGCAGGCTCTGACCTTCCTGACGAGAAATGAGATTCTGTGGTGAGTCGAGAGGCCCGGGTCCTCCATCCCCTTCTCTTGAGCGGGGTGGGGTGAGGTGAGATGGGGAGGGAGTGGGGGCGGGGAGGTTCTTTTCCTGCTGTGGCTTCCCTCTGGCCCAAGGGTGTGACCCCCTGCTCAGAACCACACAGCCACGAGGCAGCATCTGGGATGGACAGGAAGTTGTGAGATTCCCCTGGAGTAGAAAGGCACACATACCAAATCTGGGCTGCAATGTTGTTACTACCACCGAAGGCAGAGATTCTTCATAGCTCCTGGGATTCCTTGGGTAGTGAGGAAAATGAAGAAAGGCTTAGACAGTGTAGGGTGAGCTTAGTCGGACTATTCGCTGGTTCGATGAACTTGGAAGCACCATGGACACTCAGTCTGCTACCTGTCCCCTCCCCCTCTTGCCCTCCACCCCCAAGACTCCTTCCAGGGCCCTCTCTGTGCCAGATACAATGGAAGAAGCAAGGTGTTCTCAAGCAGGGCCCTGCCCTGTGGGAAAGCTCTTGGCCAAAGACCTCGTCATCCAGAATGGAGATGTGACAAATGGCTTCATAGGGCATGAGTGGCATGACCAGGGTAGATATGTTTGGTTAGAGCCAGGTGCTCAACAAACTCGTGTGGTGTGCAAGCCTGTGTGGTGTGCAAATAAGCTTTCCAGAACACTCTCGGGGGAAGTCAATGAAGATGGGAATGAGGAGACCGTTTAGACACTGTCCGGGACACACACATACACACCCCTTAACCTCATTGGCTCTTCTTGGACTGACCCTCCCTAAGCACCACACCCAGCCTGAAGGCCACAAGCATTAGACTCTCCAGGCACAATAGGGTAACCAAGTGACAAAGAGCTATGGATATCAGGGACAATCTTGAGGCTGTGTTACTTTTCCTTTTAAAAATACTATTTATTTACTTTTTTTTTTCTATACTGGGAATCAAAGCTAGGGCTTGATATATGCACGTCATGACTGAGTCACTCTGTGAACTCACTTTTTTACACAGAGGAAAAAAAAAATGGCGAAACTCCAGATGAGCTGTATCCTACTACTCACCTAATCCCCACTGATATTTTCTAAGACGCGATGTATGCATAAAAACTAAAACAAGAGGAAATGAAGCACCGTTTAAATACGGCTAGAAAATTCAAATAGCACCCAAGTTCTAAGTGAGACGCGAAGGTCTCCATTCTCTCCTGTGGGCCCTTCCTCTTGACTCAGCTCCTGCTCACTATCACCAGTTTATCATCCAGACTCCCAAGAGAACTGTCCACGCGCAGACCTTTGCGAATCTCTCAGCCATTCACATCATTGCTTCCTGTGCCCGCATCATTCCCTCACCCCCTTTGTTCTGTACCTTTGTCTTTTTTTTTTTTTTTTTTTTTTTTGAAGTTGTCCTCGTCGTCAGTTTTACAGGAAGCACATAGAACCACCCATCCTTCCTCAGTGACTCTGGATCTTTCCCTTGCTTTGGTGAACTGTAATTCAATTCCAGACCCTGTTATGGAGACTTAGCCCGTGGGGTGGTTGTGATGGGGTGGTGAGGACTTGGGGAGAGAGAATATGGAGGGCACCCTTGTTTTCCTTCTTGAAGATTCTTCCCCTTGTTTTCCTTTGTTCTTTGTTGGCCTCCTGCGAATGAGGTCCTTTGGAAGCAAGCCATCCTGAAGGGTCCCTTCCCATCTGACCTGACCACCCAGGTCTTCAGGTGGCCCCTGCCCACATCCTCTTTCCGGCCAGCTCCCATCCCCATCAAAGGCAGCTATTATGGTTTGAATGTAAATGTGCCAGCAGGCTCGTGTGTTTGAACACTTCATCTCCCGCTGGTGGCACTATTTTGGGAGGGTGTGGAACCTTTAGGATGCGGGGCCTGGCTGACAAAAGTGGGGCTGTAGAAGCCGATCCTGAGGGTTATGGAAACTTCTGCTCCCAGATCGTTTGCTTCTTGTTCCACAGGGATTTAATAGGCCAGCCCCAGCCCCTAAGTCCCCAGAGCTACAGACCCCACATCCCAGCCACCATACTTTTCTCGACCGTGAAGGGCTGTATCCCTTTCAACCATAAACCCAATAAACCCCCATAGGTTATTTCTGTTAGGTATTCTATCAGAGCAACCAGAAAAGTAACTAATACCGTGTCCTTATGTAACAGCCCTGGCAGAAATGAAGATAATTCTAATGAGACACTGTATCTCTCAATCTATCAGATGATTCAAACAATGGATCCCAAAGAAATGGGAATTTCCCCAGGAATCTCATGCCAGGAGAAGGAAAAGGAGCCAGCCATCGGGGGAACTTGTCCCCCTGAAAGAGGTTTCACACAGTTCTACCTTCTTGTCAATTCACCTTCCAGAATGAGACCGAAGCTGAGATAACGATGGGTCACTTGTGGATGGGACCACACCTCGACCTGTACTGCTTAGATGTTTTTATGTGCACATCCTTGGCTCTCCTTGCTGAAGATGGCTTGGAGAATCTCTGGCCCCTTCTGTCCCTCTTCCCAATGTGGCCATGTTGAATAAATCTTTTTCTGCTTTCTGATATTAATGTGGCTCTTTTAATTGCCTTAGGAAGGACAGGTGGCCAAACCTAGCTTGGGACACAGTCTGTGTGACCCCTCCCCCTCCAAGTCTGATAACACTTCCCCTGGAAAAGGTGCAGCTTTAACTGTCCAGATGTTGCAAGGGAAAGCTCTGCATCTGCTCAAACCTGCCCCGCAAACTTCTCCGGAAGCTCTTCCCGGCTCACCCTGGCCGATAGCTTCATTCCGGAGCACAAGGCACCCATGCCTCACTGGGTAGCTCTTGTAAGGAAGCTTCTACCTCTGGGGCCCTGGAGCAGAGGCGTGGGTCAGTGTTGGATAGGGGACATCCTGCCTAATGAAGATACAGTGGAGAATGTGGTGCTCGACTCCTACTCTACATCTGTCTCCACATTGCACACCTTCAAGTAAGATGCACAAGCGCTAGGGGACAGAAACTCCAAGATGGCGGGATGATGCTGCGGAGAGTCCTGCTCCTTCCATAAAGGTGGCACCCCAGCTCAAGGGTATCACAGCCTGAGGAGCAGTTGAAGACATGGACAGGGTCCTCAGCTGATCAAGGTGCTCAACTGCTGTGGGTCAAACTGAAAGGGAGACTTTGACTTGGTATCCCTACTTGCATCACGACGGCCCAGGAAACACGGGTGTTGATTCACCCACCCGTGGGATGCTGTCTTGAGTGCTGGGACTTGCACAGAGAATCTTAGAAGTATAATGCTCAAGACGATAAGATTAAATTAGGAAAGCAAAGGGCATGGAACTTCCAGTTAATATGGAAAACGGAGTTATCGCCAAGTTTTTAAAAGAAGGAGTAAACCTGTAAGCACAAAAAGAAAAAAACATACACGAGGAAGGCCAACAGAAATATGAGAAGTACCAAGTAGATAGCCCCCAAAACAGACTCAGCTGAAAGAAGCTGATTCGCAGGGCCTGGGGTAAGGGAATCGAATCCCAGAAAGACCAAGGGAGCTCGGAAAGCCATGGTGCAGAGTCAGGTGAGAGCAGCAAGGGAAACTGAGGGTATCAGGCCAGTCTCCCTCTTGCTCTGTGATCCACTTGGTGGTCCTGCCCTGCTGCAATGGAGGACGAGCTCACCATCTGGATAAGAGCTGTAGCCAGGCTGGGGCCACCAGAAGCGGCAAAGAGCAAGAGGGTCTTCCACTCAACCTTCAAAGCCTTGCTGGAAGTCTGACCTAAAGGCCAAGGACCTCTACATGTCAAGAGTGAACCAAAGAGCCTACATGTAGCATCCTGCCACCATGACATTTCAGAATGCTGAGATAATGGGGAGGAAAAGACAACCTCCACAATAGCGGGTGTGGAATCAGAACAGCTTGGGGCTTGCATTGGAAGACACAAGTCCTTCAAAATTCTTAGGGGAAAATTTTCAATCTGGAACGAAGTTCCCGGATAAACTATCGATCAGAAACGTAAGTGGGATAACAATATTTTTTTTACATGCAATTAAAAAATATTTGAGACAGCTTTTTGAGGATTTGCTACACTAAAATTAGTCATCAAACTCAAAGAAAGATACAGGACCCAGGGAAGAAAGGATTTTACCATAAAGGATGGAAAAATGAACTACAAGGATGGAGACAAGGAGAAAAGCCTGAGCAGGATAATGGACACAGGCCTGGAAAGCAATCAGTTCTTTACAGCGCTCTCGGAAGTTTGGCAGATGAGCTCACGATAGGTACACTACAATCTGAGAAAAAGAAAGCAAAGCAACAGTTAACTCCGGGAAAAACAAAAGAAAAACAAAAGGCGTTGTAAGAAAGGAAATGCAGTCATGCCACACAAGGGTAATCGGCTGTGAGCAATGCTTGAATAATAAATAAAATGTAATAGTAATACAGTAAATACAGAATATCGATTCAGGCAAATTGTTTTAAATTGGGACATCGGGAAAGGGACTTACATAGAGAAATAAATCCTCTTCTTAATGGGGGCCTGTCGCAAGATAATATCCATAATGAAACCGTACTGACGGCAGTAGTAGCTTTAGTGCAGTACTTAGAAGTGTTATATAAATATTAAGGAAAGAAAACAAAAGAAACAGTAAGCTGTTTGTAAAATGCCTCTGGAGAACAGGGTAGATAAGTGTGGGGGTACAGAATGTAAGTCATCCTGACTGTAGGCTTTGTAGTGCTGATGTTTTTAGCCTATTGCAGGGTATTGCTTTGGCAAACTAGACTGAGAGAGAAGAGACGCTATCGGTTTCTGAAGTGAGATATGTTTCCACACACAGATGCAGAAGGACAAACTGAAAACAGCCCAGCTCCTCCTCAGAGACAACCTCAGGGACTTGAGCATGTCTGAGTTAGGGGTGCATCATGGGTAAAGGAAAGAAACAGCTTAGCTATGGATGCATGGTGTGGGCTCAGAAAGTTCTTGGCTCACAGTGTGCTGGGGAGAAAGGGTCATCATGAGCTGCTAAGGTCAAGTTGGACCAGACCAAGCCCCAGTCACTTTTGAACAGTTCTTCTTAAGTGGCCTCAATGACGGTCCAGTGGAACGGTGGTGATCCACTGACAAAACCCACGAAGATATCAATACCAGGTGGGAAGGCAGTGAACACGTCTGTGTAAGACCTCTCACCTTCTTATCCATATGAGTAAGCACATGAAGGCCAAGTCACCAGATCCAAATGTACTGTGACTGGATCCGGGTCAGCCTGGCCCAGGCTGAGCGCTCTGGTTGAATCCGTGACACTCTGGAATCTCTGGGTTAAGGTTGGATCTACTGAAACATTTGTTCCTAGACCCTGCTCAGCTGAGTCCTCCCTCCCTCCCTCCTTCCCTCCCTTCTTCCTTCCTTCTTCCTTCCTTCCTTCCTCCCTCCCTCCCTCCCTCCCTCCCTCCCTCCCTCCCTCCCTCCCTTCCATGTTGGGGACTGATCCTAGGGTATCACACATGCTAGGCAAACGCTCTGCCAAGCCCCTTAGGGAACCATGCTTTCTTCTTAGCATCTCGGAGACTCCCCACACTCCCCAGTCTCCAGCCCATGCTCCACCTCTTAGCCCCCAGAGCCCCCTGGAGCAGCTGAAGTTCCAGCGCATGGAATGTTACAAGTTTTCTTCCTGGGAGCCGGGGTTTGAGGCTCAGCTCTGCCGCTTTCCAGCTATGTGACCGGGCCTCAGTTTCCACACTGTGAAACAATGTCAGGGGATTCGGCCCCCAACCTCACAAAGCCATCATAGGCCAAGGAGATGACATGTCATTGTGTGAGCAATACACACCCAGCTCAGGGCTGAGCACACACAGCTGTTTGCCACCATGCTATTATTTCCCCCTCTGCAAAGCAGGAAACTGGCCCAGAGAAAGACAGTGATTCTCCTAGGGTCACACAGCTTGGAAGTAAAAATCTGCATGTTTGGGCCCCTGAGCCTAGTCAGGGACCAGGGGCTTACATTAAATCTCTGGTCTAGGTCTTGCAGGTCTGGGAAGGGCACCCAGAAGCTTGTGGAACCTGCACATTGTTCTGGGTTTGAATAAGAACCCCAGGGCCTAGTGGAGTACAGACCCATTTACAGATTCCCTACAGGGTTTAACAGAGCCCCGCTTGAGACCCACTGAACTAAAAAGTCTCAGAGGCAGTTATGGTAGGATGGCAGAGAAGGGGTACAGACTTTCGGGGTCACAGACGCCTGACTAGGGGGATCCAAGCAGGGGAGTCACCATGACACTCATTTCTCATGAGAAACCGAGGCTGTGAGAAAGTGGGGGATGGGAGTGGAGGGGAGGGGAGAGGGGAGGGGAGCGGCAGGTCCAAGGTCACTTGGAGAGGTACCTCCCAGCAAAGTAGATTCTGAGCCTTTTCTCTCCTCTGGGAGCCAAGCGTGGAAGCGAGCCCCACCCAGGCTGCCTGGCTGTTGGCAGGCTGAACGTGTGAGTTTCTCAAATGGCTTTGACTTTTGAGTCCATTAGTGATTAATTCAGAGCTCCATTTCGAGCTGGCTGATCCATATTTGGAGGAGGAGAACATTCTGTGGCAGCCGAGATGCAGCCGTGATTCATCTGTGGACAGCTGGTCCCTGTGGCCGTCTGGGAAGGCATGGAGTCTGGGCAGGGCTCCGTTCAACGGGGATTGGGTGCCCAGGGTCTTTCACCTGGGAGCGGGGGGTAGAGTGGACCCTTCAGGGGGAGATAGCACAGCTCAAATAATCCATTTCAGGGTTCAGTCATCTACTCCTGTTTCTTCCCAGTGGCATGACCCTGGACATACTAGGTAAACTCCTCAAGCCTCAGTTTACCCATCCACAAAAGTGGTCACTTACACCTCTCCCACAGGCACTATTGGGAAGACGCTAGGAGGTGACATGTCTGAGTATGTCCAGAACACAGTGTGTGGTCAGAAAAGGGGTCGTGAGAACCGCAGGGCCCTCTCTCAGCCTCCCCCCCCTCTGTGCTTCTGGGCGAGAGCCCTGGTGTCTGCGACTCACACTTTAACATCCACACCCACATGACTTTGGGCAAGTCATCCACCTCCTGTTTTCTCTTCTGTAGAGGAGTGGTCCCTGCCTTGCTGGGTCCTCCCTGTGGGGTGGACAGAGGAACAGTCACTCTAGGTGCACACCACAAGCATGTGTTTCCAGGAGGGCTTAAACCTAGTGAAGAGCTGGGACGATGGCTCAGTTGGTAACATGCTCGCCACACAAGCATGAGACCTGGAATTCAGTCCCTAGGATGCCTGTGAAAATGCTGAGCACTGCTTTTGACTCGGAGGTGGGAAGAGAGAAACAGAATTCCTGCAGCTCCCTGGTCAATTGGCTAACTGAATTGGTGAGATCTCGGTTCAGTGAGAGATCCTGTCCCCCGAAATAAGATGAAGCGTGGTAGAATAAGGCAGTGGACATCCACATCTGGACTCAGTAGGCACAAGTACCTGTATTCTTAGCACACACACACACACACACACACACACCAACACACACCTAGTGAAAGTCTGTCTTTGGTCTGGACATGATAGTTGGTGCACATCCTTAATTCTAACACTCTGGAGGCAGAGGCGGGCAGTTCTCTATAAGTTCAAGGCCAACTTGATCTGTGAAGTGAGTTCCAGGTTAACCAGGGCTACAGAGTGAGACCTGTTTGAAAAAAGAAAGAAAGAAGGAAGGAAAGGAGGAAGGGAGGGAGGGAGGGAGGAAGGAAGGAAGAAGGAAGGAAGGAAGAAGGAAGGAAGGAAGGAAGGAAGGAAGGAAGGAAGAAAGGAAGGAAGGAAGGAAGAAGGAAGGAAGGAAGGAAGGAAGGAAGGAAGGAAGGAAGGAAGGAAGTAGGTTTGCAGCAATTCTGACAATGACATAATACTCCTTTTGCCTGTGACCACCCTTACCCCTTCGAGATCAGCAGGGAACCTCCAATAGGAACAGCTTTTCTTTCTTCCTGTTGACCTGAGATGACCCTTCTCCCATCCCAACACCTTTTAGAATTCTCTCCTAACCTCCCCCACACCCTGCTTTCTTATACTTAACACAGAGCCTCTGGGGACAGCTCAAGGGTCCCTTACTAGATTGGCAGTGTCGTGGCCCTCTCCATGCATCTCCAAGCCCTGGTCCACCTCCCATTTGCCAGGCCTTCCCAAATCAGCACAGAGCCTGCCTGGAAAGGGCCTGCCTCCCACTGGACAAGCAGTGTCCCACTGGTCTATGATCTCTGGTCACACATTCAGTAGGGAAGGAAAGGGATTTACATGGGTTTGTCTGCCTCATTAGTCGGCATCCCAGGAGGACTAAGACAGCATCCTCAGCTGCACTCCTGGGAGGTGATGGAGGATGGAGAAACCCTGCAGAGGCTGTGGGAGATGTCTAAACACCAACCATCCCTGCTCAGGGCTTGAGGTGTCCAGGTGCCGGTCGGAGCTGCTGCCGTTGAAGGACAAACTCGCCTAAGAGCCGCGCTGAGGTTGTGAGGTCAGAGGAGAGAGACCCTAACTGTTCTCTCATGGCCTCCAACTTCCTGCTGGGTCTTCCCCTGGGCCCAAGTCATTTGGAAGGTTGAAGGCCAGGGAGTCGGTGGCAACGGGTGGAGACCAGCCTCTCAGAGTGCAGAACTAGGCAGCATGGTGGACAAACAGAATTTGGGTTTATTTTTTTCCTCCACTTGTCCATGGCTGAGCCGTACAGGATGCTTTCCTAGTCAGTGAGCTGTGACGAGATGAGTGGCTAAAAAGGGAGCCAAAGATGGCTCTACCATTCTGTGTTGTTGGGCACTGCCGCGGCCTCCTCCTCTACCCCCGATTCTCTGGTCATATAGTCACCCCTGAATTCCTTACTAAGTCCCGTGTCCCTAAATCCCCACTGACTCAAATTCATCTGAGTTTATCTGGGAATGTCAATGGAGGGACTGTGAGTTATTTACTCCAGAATGTGAATTAGGTTGCTAGCTCCTGGCACTCGGCTGAGGTTAGGGGTTCGATGCAAGAGAAGAGCAGAATAGAAAAGGAGTGGAGGAGAGAAGGCTAAGTTTGAAGGATTAAGGGGATCCAAAAAGAGGCTGGAGGGCTGGGGAGGTGACTTAGCAAGAAGTACTTACTACCCAGCCTGGAGACCTGAGTTCAATAACCGGACACACTTGGGAGAGGGAAAAGCTAGCTTCCGAAAGTTGTCTTCTGACCTCCACGTGCATGCAGTGGTGTGTGCGCGCGAGTGTGTGTGTGTGTGTGTGTGTGTGTGTGTGTGTGAGAGAGAGAGAGAGAGAGAGAGAGAGAAAAGGAAGTCTGAGCAAGGTAAGAGGGCTCCCTCCATCTTAATCTAGCCGGAGTTATACATACGACAGCCAGCAGGAAGCATGTGCCAGATGCACCGGAGGAGAACCCAGAGAGGAGATGGGGACTTAGGTCTATCTGGATATAAAAGACATATTTTAAACTGTATTTACACCTTAACACACACGCACGCACGCACACACACGCACGCACGCACGCACGCACGCACTTGCTTTCACTTACATTGAACTTGCAGCCTCGAAAGAGGTATTGATGGCTCTTTATTCAAACGATGAAGCCAAGACGCAGAAGCATTAAGTAAGTTGCCCAAGACCACACAGCTCTGCCCAGCCTGCTGCCTACCTTCTCCTCCACGGGCTGCCACACTCACTGGCCTTGTGGTACCAAGAGCCTGCTAGTGGACCGAGCCTGCAGTCTGGGATGGGGAGACAGGGACGGAGGTTGAGAGAGCATCTTCTCTTGGCCTGGGGTAGGGTTCCTTATTACTGTCTGCTCAGTGGCCATACAGCCGCACCAGGCCCTGCCTGTCGTTTACAAAGTTCCCCGGCTGCCTACAGCTGGAGAGGGTCATGATAAAGGGGAGAGGTAGACTGTTCGGGTTGTCAGTCTGCGGGGACCGTTTGCAGCCAGCTGTCCAGCTTGGCTGTCAGGTTTACCAGCTGCCAGGACATGGATTTTTGAACCTGGCTCCTGTGTTCACCAAGTGACCTCTTTTCTACATGCTGAGGAGGAGGGCATCTGGATGTCCAGGAGGGGACCTGGATGTCTCCACCTCTACCTGCGGGACTGGCCGGAGCCAGTTCCTGCCAGCTCTGATGGTCGAGAATGAACACTGTGGAGTGTGGTCCGTGTGACAGAGCATAGCACAGCCCCTATCCTGTCCTCGCTCCCCGTTCATTGTTATACTCCCCCACGGAACGTGGGAGGGTGGGGGATGTTTCCTGTTCCGGGTCAGCCCACACTTAATCCCCTTTGTTCACACATGAGCAGGGGACTTCACGGTCCCCTTTCGTTCCCATGTGTGGCCACCATGCCTCTCTTCTTTCTCTTCAGTATCCACGACACCTTCCTGAAGCTCTGTCCCTCAGGCAAGCACTATAAGGAGGCCACACTGACCATGGAGCAGGTCAGCTCCCTTCCTGCTCTGAGGGTGAGTCCAGGATGAGGAGGGGCTGAAGGTACGGCAAGGGCAGGGTGGGCCTTCCATGTTGAGTGTTGAGGAGTCTCAGTTGACACCGTCATTCCCAGGGGCTCTGGCATTTCCAGGCAGAGGGGCCTTCAAGTACTTCTCACACGTATCTATAGTGGTATTCTATTTGTACTGAAATGTGATTTTATTTGTATGTT